>JBBPML010000148.1:0-58175 GCA_038090275.1 Austroboletus novae-zelandiae | reverse complement strand
CACATTTCAGCTTTCTAAGCATTTCTCACTCCACATCACTTATTCCATGGTTTTCTTGATGTTTCCATGAGATATCCATACATAGAGAGCTCCACAGCATGTACAAACACTTGTGTAGCTATATAAAACCTGGAGATAGACCCAGGAGAGTAACAAGACACTTACTCTTGTCCCCCATCTTCGAGCTCAGGAATATCTCTCTTCCCTCACTCTACTATCTCTCTCTGTTAGCAAACCACTCTACTGCTTGGTGAGTCTCCCATCTAAGCCCTATTCCCTCTTGCCCCTGCACTATTGGGATACCCTGCATTCCCAATAGACTCAATACTGTTACCATCAAGAATTGCTATTCCATCCCTCTCATTTCGGAACTGGTCAACAAATTGAAAGGTGCCAAATACTTTATGAAACTCGATGTACGCTGGGGGTATAACAACATACGGATCAAAGAAGGAGATGAGTGGAAGGCGGCCTTTCGAACCAGTCAAGGGCTCTTTGAGCTGATGGTAATGTTCTTTGGCATGACCAATTCCCCATCAACCTTTTAGAACATGATGAATGACATTTTTCATGATCTCATTGTACAGGGAAAGGTTCTTGTCTATCTCGACGACATTCTCATATTTACCCAGACCCTTGAAGAACATCACCAAATCACTGCTCATGTTCTCCAACTCCTTCAAACTCACCGACTCTTCCTGAAGCCAGAAAAGTGTGAATTTGAACGGACGAAAGTGGAGTATCTGGGCCTGGTTATCTCCCAGAATGAGGTACGCATGGATCCAGTAAAAGTTCAAGGTGTTATGCAATGGCCTATACCAACCTGTAAATGCAACGTTCAATCCTTTCTAGGATTTATTAATTTCTATCGCCGTTTCATTCATGGCTTCAGTGACATTGCAAAACCTTTGAACTCTCTTACTGGCAACGTGCCTTGATGTTGGACGGCAGAGCAGACCGATGCTTTCGATCGTCTTAAACAGGCCCTTATCTCCGCCCCTGTTCTAGCCATTCCCATGGATACAGATCCTTATTGTGTTGAAGTGGATAGCTCAGGACATGCTCTCGGTGCTGTTCTCTCTCAACGCCAAGACAATCTCTGGCGTCCCATCGCATTCCTTTTCAAATCTCTTACTGAAACTGAACGCAATTACGAAATATATGATCGGAAATTACTGGCCATTATGTCTGCACTCTCAGAATGGCGTCACCATCTTATGGGTTCGTCTATTACCTTTGAAGTTTTCACCAATCATCAGAATCTGGCCTACTTTCACAAGCCTCAGAAACTTAACCGTCGTCAGGCTCACTGGGTCTCTGAACTCGCCAATTATCATTTTTCCCTCCATCACCAACCAGGCCGTACCTGTTATGATTCGCGTATACCCCATTCTTTTCTCTTCACCCTTACTCTAGTTTCCCTACAGACAATGCTCTCGCTGTTCGAGTCCCGCTTGAGCCACTTCATTATTCCCCTTTTTCTCTTATCTTCGCTTATCTATTTAGCATGACTCATCCACAGTATCCGCAGTTGTATTGCTACCGCTATCTCTGACTCGTTCCCCTTCTTTGCGATTCCATCGCATTCTATAGTTGAGTCATCTCTTTTACGCTCCGCTTCATTCTCCCTTGACTCGCCTATATAAACCTCTCGATACCCTTGATGTATTCCCCAAGTTAGACCTACCCGAATCTACCTTGATCATCGATTCCTCTCGGGCCCCCTTGTCCTCGCCTTGCTACCAAGTAGGCGTTCCCCTTGCCACCCTCGTCGTCGCTCCTCCATAGCGACTCCTTCGTCCCTGCGTCACAACATACGTTGACCAGGTCAACAGCTCACGACATACCGTTGAGGCTGAGGATAGCGGATCGCCCGTCTATCAACCCTTATCACGTCAGCTGAATAGCGACGTTAACGTCCCCTCGCCCCTCATCACTCGGGTCTACGCCTGAGCGTAACAAAAGGTCTAACTTGCTCTTCACTGGGCAAGCCTCGCCTTAGCCCACCATTCATCCCTATCGTCCCTCGAACCCTAGACCCTCTCTAGGCCCTCGTCACTATCACGAACCCTCACCGTCCCCCTCGGAACACTCCTCGGCCTCGCAAGAAGAGGTACCCACTGACGACGATATTGTTGTATCCACTGAAGATCACAAAGATCTTACCCTCGCCCACGCCCTCTCGTCCTCGTTGGTAATCCCACGAGCCCCCACCCCCCCATCGCCCACGCCAATCAGTAGATCGAACCCCTTCGTCCCACCCATGTCCCACTCCACCCCCACCTCCTCATCGGTGAAACCCACCGAACTTCGCCTCGGAGTCCCCGAAGACTTTGATGGATCCTACGAGCATGCCATGCCCTGGTACTACTCCGTCATGGCCTACCTCATACCAAGAAGGCGTTCTCCCCTTGTCACCCTCGTTGTCGTTCCTCCATAACGACTCCTTCGTCCCTGTGTCACAACATACGTTGACCAGGTCAACAGCTCACGACATACCGTTGAGGCTGAGGATAGCAGATCGCCCGTCTATCAACCCTTGCCACGTCAGCTGAATAGCGACGTTAACGTCCCCTCGTCCCTCGTCACTCGGGTCTACGCCTGAGCGTAACAGGTATGATGTGGGGATTCGTTATTCTGATAAGATAAGGGTTAGGGGTTTGTACCCCAATAAGATAAAGAGTGAAGGAAAGGAATAAAGAGAAATGAAAATATATGCACCTGTAGAGGGTCGCATTCATCGTTCCATCAAGGACATATAAGATAAGCCCGCAAGGGGCACATGGTAGTCTCACAGAGACCATTCATAACAGGTAAAGAGGTCAGCGTTCACAGTAAGGGAATCACCAGGTCCTCGGATGAAACGTTTCAGGCCCCGAAGCTCGTGAATAGCACTTATCGCCTCATTCAGTTTTAGGGTGTTTAATTCAGTCAAGGCTTGGTCAGTTACTTCTACTTGTCGATGAGGGTGGGTGGCCGTGTGGAGAAGAGCGATAGCACGAGATGGGGACTGATCATGAAGTCATTGGGCATACCAGGGTGTTGACCAGGAAGTACACCTCATTGGAGTAGATAAAGACTCAGAGAGTTGCGCTGGAGTTGACTGCAGATTCGATGAGAGAGGCAATCTGCATTCATTGGAAGATATTGTATATGATGGAGACTGTTACGATCCGCGTATACCCCACTCTTTTCTCTTCACTCTTACCCTAGTTTCCCTACAGACACTGCTCTTGCTGTTCAAGTCCCACTTGAGCCACTTTGTTATTCCTCCTTTTTCTCTTATCATCGCTTACCTATTTAGCATGACTCATCCGCAGTATCCGCAGCTGTACTATTACTGTTATCTCTAACTCACCTCCCTTCTTCGCGATTCCATCGCATTCTATAGTCGAGTCATCTCTTTTACGCTCCGCTTCATTCTCCCTTGACTCGCGTATATAAACCCCTCGATACCCTCGATGTATTCCCCAAGTTAGACCTACCCGAATCTACCTTGCTCATCGATTCCTCTTGGGCCCCCCAGTTCTCGCCCTACTATCAAGAAGGCGCTCCCTTTGTTCCTCGTCGTCGCATCACCAAGTGACTCCCCTCGTCCCTGCGTCACAACATACGTTGACCAGGTCAACAGCTCACAACATACCATTGAGGCTGAGGATAGCGGATCGCCCGTCTATCAAACCCTTGCCACGTCAGCTGAATAGCGACATTAATGTCCCCTCGCCCCTCGTCACTCGGGTCTATGCCTGAGCGTAACAGAGACAATATTGGACCCGTAGCTGATTCTCTGGCTGGTGAGGATGCACTACCTCCTCCCAACCTGTTCAAAAATCCTTCTCATTCTCGACCTTTGGCTCTGTCAAACCAAGAACCTGCTGTTTCTCTTCTTCATCAAGTTCTGAGAGCATATAACGAAGACGTTCAACACGACTGGGAGAAGGACGAGTACATTCTTTGGCAAAGTGGCCAGGTGCACCACATTTGTAACAGACAAGGCGGCCGCGAGATCGACTAAGATCCATGGGTTGACCCTGTCCAACATAAGTCACACCCAATGAATCATGTTGGTCCCCAGAACCTGAACTAGGGATGTTAGGGCCACATGCCAGAAGAGGAGGTTGAAATTGCAAGGTGGGAATGGAACGAGGAAGTGAGATGGTACCAGGACAAGTGAATGAAGTTGGGGGAACTTTTTGTTACGATTCGCTTATACCCCTATTCTTTTCCTTTCGCTCTTACTCTAGTTTCCCTACAGACATTGCTCTCGTTGTTCGAGTCCCGCTTGAGCCCCTTTTATTACTCTTCCTTTTCCTTATCATCGCTTACCTATTTAGCGTGACTCATCCGCAGTATCCGCAGCTGTATTACTACCGTTATCTCTGACTCGTCCCCTTCTTCGCGATTCCATCGCATTCTACAGTCGAGTCATCCCTTTTACGCTCCGCTTCATTTCCTCTTGACTCGTCTATATAAACCTCTCGATACCCTCGATGTATTCCCCAAAGTTAGACCTACCCGAATCTACCTTGATCATCGACTCCTCTTGGGCCCCCTCCCAGTCCCTGCTTTATCGCCAAGAAGGCAGTCCCTTCGTCCTTCGTCGTCGCTCCTCCATAGCGACTCCTTCGTCCCTGTGTCACAACATACGTTGACCAGGTCAACAGCTCACGACATACCGTTGAGGCTGAGGATAGCGGATCGCCCGTCTATCAACCCCTGTCACGCCAGCTGAATAGCAGCGTTAACGTCCCCTTACTCCCTCGTCCCTCGGGTCTACGCCTGAGTGTAACACTTTTCCTCCATGACGGGTTTCATAGGCTTTACCAGTAATTTTCAGAGCCTGCTTGAATGCTTGGTAGTCTTGTGTCCTGACCATATCATGATTGTTTTCTGTCACCTGCACAATGGTAGAGTTCATATTGATTTTGAGAACATCAATCAGATAATCTGCCTCAGATGTGTCGGCAGCAATAATCCCATACCTGGCTTCAGCAATGAGTTGTGAGAGGGTGGTTAGGAATTGGTCAGTGAGAGTGGAACCCTGTTTCAAGAGACGAATACGAGCTTGCGCATCAGCCATCTCACTGATAGGGGCATAGGCTTCTTTCAACACAATGACAAAATCTTTCCACTCCAGACGAGATGGGTCATGCATTGACTTGATACTGTCCATTTGCATCTTTACATACGCTCCAGACCAAGTAAGGGCCAGGCCCTCATTCATCAGACCACAAGTAACAAGGACCTTTTGTGTAGGGGTCGCATCACTATAGAAGGTCCAGTACATTTCAACTTGATGGAACCAATCCATAAACTCTTCCTTGTTCCCATTAAATGATTTGGGTTTAGACATTTTCAGCCTAGGCGAACTCGAAGACGAGTCGCTGGGAGCTGAACTACTGCCCATAATGAATAGGGGTCGAGGGGTAGTGTTGTTCTGTTGTCAGTGTCACCAGAACCCACTATGTGCAATCAAATAGATGTTGCATATTGGGTGCTAGAAAAGACGAGAACAACACTGGGGAAAGGGAGCGAGACGAGCTACAAGCATGATATAGGAAAGATGACAAAGAAAGACTCAGGGACTACGGAAGTGCACAGACCAGAACAGAAAACTCGTGACAAGCATCAACCTTAGATCGATCTTATCATTTCTCAGGTATGTATCATTTCTGTACTCCATTCTGTTCGAATACTACGTCGTTTCTCAGTCTCAGTCTCACTTGTTCTCTGTTTGGTTTGTTGAGTGCGATCGTGCTTGTCCCTAGCAGTCAGCTAGCGGCAAGACTCTGTGGCAAGCCACATACATAATGATTTGATGAACCAACAATTTATGTGTGAAAAGTGAAGAACGAGAGAACAATTTCGAAAGAAACCGACCAAAGTTAAGTACTCCAATTATGTTAGGACGAGATTTTCGGAATCCAAGAGGACATCGACCCAGAACGGGTCTAGATAGCGGTCCAAAGAGATAGCTTGCTGGCCAGGCTTAGCTAATAGCTTAGTCGAAAACAGAAACAAATAATTGAGATCCATGTCTCTCCCCATTCTCATTACTTTTGACGGCCTCTCCGGCGTCGACGGGTCTGCCCGTTTCTCGTTCGGAAATACCACCGCCATCGCTTCTGTCAGCGGCCCCATCGTCGCTCGGCTCGCCGCCGAACACCCCGTCCGCGCGACCGTCGGCGTTCACCTCCGCCCGCTCACCTCTGTCCCGGGCACCACCGAAAAACGCGCCGCCGTCGCGCTCAAGGGAATTCTAGAGCGCGTGTGCATACTCTCGCACCATCCGAGAACCCTCATCCAGGTCGTGGTGCAAGCGCTCTCGCCTTCGTCTGTGCCTTCTTCCCGGGGTTCAGACCCAGACGTACTCCTTGCGGCAGAGATCAATGCGTGCGCGCTTGCCCTCCTCAATGCAGGCTCGATTCCCATGCGAGGCGTAGTCTGTGCCGTTGCCGTTGTTGCCTCCGCAGATCAACTTCGACCCCATCTTGTCACGGAAGGCGATACCAACACACAGCTTGTGCACTCTGGCTGCTTCGCTTTTCTCCTTGGCATCGATCACGCTTCCTCTGGCCAAAATACCGGCATAGGTATGGACACGGATGGACCCATACCACCCTCCAAGATGATATGGACAAACTACCGCGCTGTCCCAGGAAATGCGTGTTCGTCGATGGATATTGCAGAGGCGGAAAGGGTTGCATTGGAGGGTGCGACAATCGTATGGAAAGAAATGAAGGAGAGACTGAGGACGTCGTCGTTTGCTGGGGTTACCCCATCATAAGAGGGGATATGTGTGTTGGGTGCAGCAGCAAAAAACTACTTCAACCAATTGAATATCCTCAGTATGTACTCTTGCTCGCCCACTTTTACGAGTGTATCGGGAAGTCCTCGCTAGGGGAAAGGTTTACTCTATAGGGCATTTGTCGATATAAACAGTCGTTTCGCCATGCATGTTGTATCATGCAGCGTTTGCACAACTGAGCTCTTCCTCGTTGAAGTCAACGATATCATCGCTCAAAGGACCTAATCGACGGTAGATCAACATCGTCTTAAGAATGCCCATTCTAATCGAGCCGGAAGAAGCCACACTGCGAAACTAGGTATGCTTCGCATACCTAGTTGTTAGCCAGTGTACGAGAGAGGGAACTGAGGTAATTACGATCTGTATGTACTGTCTGCTAGTCGTCCATCTCCTAGGATTTGGACCGTGCAATAGGATCGGCCGTGCTCGGCGCAGGACAGGAGTGGACAGGAACGGGGGGCGGGCCCATAGGCAGCGGTTTCGAGCCTGCGAAAGCTCTCGTCAGGGGGCACCGCTACCCCGACCGCCAGCCTACCTCAGAGGCGTTTAGGGAACTGCTAGCAGCACTAGACAGAGGGAATAAATCGCAATCGCGATGACCCTCCGCAACGCTGGTTGCTTGAGTGAGAGAACGAGGGAGGGAATGGGGGAGATTCCCGATTGGTTAGATAACCAGCAGTGACTGCAAGGGGTATGCTCTCCTCCTCGAGCCGGCGCATCTGACCACTTTCGTCAGTCTAGACTGACTCCGTCGCCCCCCTGCGGTGCCACACAGGGATCCAACCTGTGTAGTCCCTGCTCTCACCGAATGACTCAGCCAAAGTCCACTGAAACTAACTAGTCCACGTTCGCAAGCTCACTTGATCCCAGGACTTCCACTTAAGAATGCCCGCCGCTGATCTGTGACGGGCATTCTTAAGATGATCTGACCTTCGCGCATGCAACAGTGCGTGGTAAGGCAAATTTCCACTCAGAATCTATCCATACGAAATGCATGAAAACGTGCAGGGCGAGACCGTGAGAGGGAGTGTGGAGATAAGGTGTGATATTCGATAAGCAGAGGTAAATGGCAAGCTTAGGTGGGATCGGACGATGAAGGGGGGTCGACAGTGAGTCGCAAGATGTATTCCCCTATGGTGTAGCCAGTCTTGACTGCAGAGAAAAAGTATGCCAGCGAGGTCACAAGTTGGAAATGACAAGACATGCGCCCGATAGAACGTAAATGGAGTGCTAGAAAAGTTCAGTACATCAGCACGATCCAAAATGCTCCCGATATTTTATAGGCTTGAAGTAACATTGTGAAGCTATGGAACAGCATGAGATCGATCTTTTCATTTACTAGATTGAGAACGTCGTATCACAAGGCAAGATTGTCGTAATGACCCTTCGAGATAGGATGATAAAGAGCCATTCTCACCCAGGGATACATCATGGCAGGGGATTGGCCGAATCCTGTGGTAGCTCAGAACACGGTCATGTTGGAGGTCGAGCCACGCTTTGATTTCTTGCCGGAGTCTTTGTTCAGATGATAGTAAGGTAATCACGGAAAGGAGAGAAAGACAGAGTGATTTTTCGTGCAAAATTTACCTATTTCTTCTTTCCAAAGTCAAAAACCTTTTCTGAGTAGGTCTTGATAGCTTTACTGTAATGGCGGCCTGACACGAGCACGAGATTTTCTGCCAATTGCTTGAAGGAAGTATAAAAGAGAGCTTCACATAGTAACAGTCACAGTTCCAGGATGAGTTATGGTTTTGGCCACCGACTGCCAGTGCTATCCACGGGCCAATTCTGCTGCTGGTACATCTTGCAGATCTGCGCGTTCATTGTTGTACGGCGTAGTTTGGATGGGTGGAGTCTGTTGACCGTGGGGACGTCAGACCAACCCCACTTGGCTTCCTCTGACGTCCTGCCATTTTTTCACCGACCTGCGTCATCATACTGATGCTGATGCCGACTCTTCCAAGCAATGATCTCCGAGACAAAAACGTCATGATAACGAAGCCACAGGGGGACATGCTATGGGGCACTCTCATTGGACGGACGGATGAACGTTCATGAGAATCAGGTGTGTTATCTGAAACTAACCTGGACCAGGCAGCAGGTTCCCCCAGCCTTGGCACCTTTAAGAGTCGACAACTCAATGGCCTTGCTTTGAATCTGCCTTCGTGGCACGCTTTCTAAACATGTATCGTCTCGTTACTGCCCTCGCTCTAGCTCTCCGTGCTGTCTTGGCTTCCGGGCAGTCTGCAAACTGGCGGGATCACATCAAGTACGTGGTCGTACTCGTTCAGGAAAACCGGTGAGCATGCTTGCCGCATCAGGCCTGGGATAGCCTCTAACTCTCGGTGATCGTCCCTATCCAGCTCGTTCGACTCGTTCTTTGGCGATCTCTCTTACAGAGACGATATCAACAACATCCGTCATCTGCAAAGCAAATACTGTAACCCAGTACGCATCCTTCCAGCTAGCTATCTCACCGCGGGTTTATGGGGACGCAGGCCAATCTCACATCGAGCGAGTCTACGTTGATATGCGCGGAACCTAATGGCAATAACGTCTCACCCGACGACCCGAATCATTCCCTCACTGGCGTCAATTACCAGCTCTTCTCCACATACCATCCCGATGAATCCGATTCTCCAGAGGCTCTCCAACAGCAAGAACGCATGCTCGGTTTCGCTGTAGAGCATGAAATTACGCACCACACGTATAACCTGACTCAGGTCGCAGACGTTATCCAATACCTTCCCGAAAATATGATACCCGTGTATCGTACGATGGCGGAGAACTACGCCCTTTTTGACCACTGGTTCTGTGACGTACCTGGTCCTACAAACCCTAATCGGTATGTTCGTCATCCTCGAATCGCAATTAGTTGATGACGAAGAGCAACGCAGCGCGTACATGACGTCTGGTACGTCTTATGGACACGGGACAAACAACGGTACATTCGAAGTCTTTGGTCTTCCCCAGAGGTCCATCTTTCAGCAACTTGACGAAGCCAATATCACCTGGGTCAACTACTATAACTCTAGTTTCAACCCAGACGCTGAATTCTACTCATGGACCTATAATAGTGGGAGGTCGAAAACCCACGTCCAACCCATCACCAAGTTCTTTGCGGATGCCAAAGTGGGGACGTTACCTCAGTTCACCTGGATTAATCCCGAGGTAGGGTATTGCATGCATGTTTTTGCTCTTCTAACATTTATTGTCGAATGAATCGTTGTTCTCACATACAGTGCTGCATTTATGACTCCATGCATCCTCCCAGTCCTATCAACATGGGTGAGGCGTGGACGAAAAGCGTCTACGAAGCACTTCGCAATTCACCTCAGTGGGACAACATGCTATTTCTACTCACCTTTGATGAGCACGGCGTACGTGGCGACAAAGTTGATGGCTCTCGATGTGCAGAGACTCACATTTCACTATAGGGCTACGCCGATCACGTGCCCCCGCCTGTGGGCGTGCCTCCGGGAGACAACCTGACCTACACCGAGAGAGCGCAGGATGGGAGAAACTATACCTTTTCATTTGATAGACTGGGTGTTCGGTACGTCTATGCCGTCGCTCTCGTTTCCACTGCATACTAACGAAAACATGCGAATAGCGTACCCACCCTCGTCATCTCACCTTGGGTCCAAAAAGGCGCACTTGAGCACCTCGGTAAGGACGGCTCGATCTACAGTCACTCTTCCCTCCCGGCGTTTATCAGCAAGGTATTCCATTTCCTGATTGAACCGTTTTGATACACTTGCGATCGTTGCGCTCTTGTTGACAGCTGTGGAACCTTGATGACGGTCTGCCTCTCACGCCGCGGGTCGCCTCTGCGGCCACGTTTGAGCATCTCATCACGAACGAGTTTCGCACGGACACGCCGCCGGTCTTGCCCGACCCATGGGGATACACAAAAGACTCGGAGGAAGCCGATACACTTGAAGGTGATGAAGATCAATCCCGGCAGACGACGTCTCGGCTGGTAAATAACCTCGACTATGTGGTTGGCTTACCGGAGTTTAGGGAGGACGTGAGTAGAAAAGGAATATGAGAGTATGTGTCAGAGAATATTTTTTGCTACTGAAGGGGGACAAAGTACGAGGAACCGCGCATATATATATCAGTGGTCGTCGATCTGACTGAGCAAGAAGCTTCAAGGTCAGGGTGTCGGTGTCGAACGGGATTTCGGATGGTAATGGCAAGTCCGTTATCGTTTATAACTCGTAGAGAACGTAGTTATCACTGGTGGTGGCAAAGTCTCAGAACTAACAGACCACTTGTAAGACGGGCTCTAGGGTGGGTTGGTACTAGATGTCCTCCGTGCATCAATCTTCTTGGAAAATAAATACAGGAAATCTCTAGCATCGTGCATCATCTAGGCACCATTAAAGTCTGTTACTAACTGCATCTAGGAAACTCTACGTGTGTAATAGGACCCCAACACACAACCCAGACTCCCAATGTTCATCATCAGGGATTTTTCAAGACAGAAGCATCAAGATAGAAGGGCCAAATAAACGCCAGCTCGCACACTCCCCTGTATCAAGTGCCTATCCAAGAGGTAGAGGTATTAGGTAACGAAATCGGGTAAGAGATTAAATCATCTATGACCATCAGTTAGTTAGTAATACTGGACATCGAGAACCTGAGGTCAACAAAACACGACGATGCTATGAAAAACATAACATACTTGCCTGGTCTAGTACGGTTGTCGAAGAAGACGACACGTTCCCATGGCCGCCTCCACCCGAAGGACGGTCATGTTCCTGGTGTACGGCGGGTTGGCTGGGCTGGTCGTATGTGCACACGCGTATATGCATCAGGGGATGTGATAGATTGGCTACGGAGTACGGCTTACCCCAGCGACCAAGTTATTTCCTCCCGCGACAGTGCTAGTACTCGCAGCAGCACCAGTGCCGCCACCGCCAGCGCTACTATGACTCAAACCAGTGAGCCCTTCCTCCCTCGGCACGATGTCGATCAAGAAGTCAAACTGATCCGACTTGGCGAGCGCTTTTGCAATGTCGGCGCGAGAGAGCGTACGGCGCTTATTCGAGTCTGCGACAATGAATGCGCGCGCAGTAATTTCGGATATAAAAACTGCGCATGTGGTTCATCAGAATCAATGGCGAAACGACAAGGGAGGAGGAGGGGGGGAGATGTGAAAAATAAGCAAGACCTCGGTAAGGATGACGGTGCTCGACCTCGATAGGGAGGATACCGTCGTTCAACAATGTTTACGTACTTTCGCAAGCTTTGCAAAAAAGAATAGGTGCATCCGCGGCGATCATCTGCGAATTCCATCGTGTCGGGTGATAACGCGTCCAGTGGTTCGTTCACACATACCTTGACGTCGGGATCGCTCTTCATGACTTTTTTAATCCTGGCTAGAGGGAGTGGCGGATGCCGGTAATCCGGCGTTTCCTGTTCTGCAGCATCGATTTGTCTTTGCCAGAAAGAGCGGAGAAAGTCGTTGAGAGGTTCGCCGGACTGGACATAGGGCGTCGTTGGGGACATACCGAATCAGAACGTGAGAACAGGGATACGAGTGACAATCTGTGACAGGGTCTTGAACCCTAACCCCATCCTGGGGTTACACAGATAAGGTTAGCGGTACTTGCTGTGCACAACTACTCGGTCCGACTCTCGGTCCACACTACGCCCACTGTCCTCTTAATCGGTATGATTGGATTATTCGACTCTCCTGCATGTATATTCCAAGCTGAAGACGAGAATGAATCGCTGTCGACCTTGGCATGATACTTTGTCTTTTACGTGACGTTCCCGACATTTCTAGCGCTCATCATCGACGACCCTACTGATGGAAAACTTCACCCCTGCACGTGCAAACGGTGCTGTGTTTTTGCCGTCGGATGTATTTATTGTACCGGCCCCAATATTTGGCGACCGTGCAAGTTCTCTGCTTTCCCAAAGCACTCGGCCTCGACGCTTTTGCAACCTTCACGTTCCGTAGCAATGAACATCAGTCTACGCCAGGTGAAGATGGATGCTTCACAGACGATGTTTATTACCTCCACTGGCACCGTCCTCTTCACATCATACGTGATGTATGATCAATGTATTCGCGCGTCAAAAACAGTGATCACTTCCGTTGATGGGCAAGGAGCGATTTTCAAAGCTGGGATCATCAAATGGAACGAAGTTTTCACAGGCATACCGTCTCTTTTCATTGGTCCCGACTTGATGGATTGGCAGATGGTTGACCAAGACGACGTCCCGTTGTAAATATTGTTATCTCTCCCCTTAAGCCCGATCACCTGATCGAGACCGTTCTACCCAGCTGCATCAGCTTCTCTGGGAGTGATAAACGTATCTATCTCTGGCAACAGATGAAAGATATGATTATCGCAAGTGTCTTTTCTCACCCTTTCCCCCTTCGTCGTTAGAAACTCAATTCTTCCTTCAGCTCTCGGCTCATGGGGTTTCGAGCGCACCGATAGCTGTCGTATATCACGATATACAATCATTTTTAGTGTCTGATTTCACCGCATCAAGTGTCGTCCTCTGTATACAGCCGACTGGTTTCCATCTTCTCCGCGAGATCATCACGACTTTTATGTTATTCCAGCAGCTATGTCACAGAACTCGCCCCGAATCCACTCTAAAGGCTCCAACAGTGTCAAATATCCGCGGAGGTCAGGCTTCGGCGTATCTTTCAATCTCTGAAGAAACCTCTTGCTAAATGATCACGCTTAGGATTTTCCTTCCCTTCTGGAAGTTCTCGAATCCGACCAGTAAAAGACAGGCAATGGATGCGTACGCACTCACAACGAGATAGGATGAACGATCTTGAACTCGATTTCTCAAGTCGGATACGGCATTTGTCTCCCGTGATCCTGCGGAGTTACGAAGAGGGTACACGGCGTCACATCCCCCGTCTGAGAATGCCGTACGTCTGGTCATGTGTGATGCCTGCCACTGATACAATTTAGCCTATCGGCGCAGAGTTCTCACGCGTTCTACCGCCGACCTGACTGGGGAGCTGTTGAAGCGATACAAGTACCCGTCTGCGTACGGAGGATATGGAGATGTTTGGAAATGCGATTGGCTTAAAGACTCGCGAGTCATCGAGGTCAGTTGTCCGTCTTCGGCTTGTAGTATTGACCTATGCGACCTGGGTAGGTTGCCGTCAAGGTGATGAGGACAAACCTAACGGGTAACCAAAAACAAACTGAGAGCAAGGTAATTGCGCATCCTGTCCTGATGTAGTCATGTATCGATTAACTACGTGATATCAGAGAATTAGCCAGGAATTGAAGGTGTGGGTAAGGTTGGAGCATGAATGTGTGTTGCCTCTGTATGGCATCAGCTTCGACTTTGGTAAGTTTCCGGCAATGGTATGCCCTTGGCTTGAAGGTGGGACGTTAAGCAAGTACCTCGAACATAACGAAGGGCTCCCACTGCATACCCGGCTCCAGTTGGTAAGTGCGGGTCTCTCCTTTATGTTGTAATTGTTCACTCACGCATGGGGCTGTAGTTGGGTGATATCGCAAACGGGCTTCATTATCGTGAAATATTTTTTCCTATTGTCTGATAGATAAACACTGAGTATGTTACTCAGTCCATGGGTGTGGGATTGTTCACGGTGACTTGACAGGGGTAAATTCGATCCCCCCCCATCGTTATCGTATTTTGCATTACTCACCTTCTCACAGTCAAACGTGCTCATCAAAGATAACGGAAAGGCGTGCCTTTCCGATTTTGGACTTTCGCGAATCTTCATGGATGCCACTAGTAGCTCCTACTTATCATCGACCATCCGAGGGAATGCACGTTGGACAGCTCCCGAGCTATTTGAACTCGGCGAAGATCACCAGAAAGAGCCTGCGTATGTTTCACCAACACCGCAGAGTGACGTATACTCGTTTGGGTCTACTATGCTCCAGGTGCGTCGCTCATTTGGGTGCGACCAAGGCACAAGCATGGTGATACGCAACGTTAATGCAGGTATTTACTGGAAAGATTCCATACCATTACTTTAAAAATGACGCGCAGGTGCTCGTGGCACTATCCCGGGGCTTGAGACCTGTGCGCCCAGAGGAGCCTTTTATCGGCGACTTTCACTGGGAGTTTATGCAGCGGTGTTGGTCTAGTATATTGACCAAAGATGTCAGACCATCCATTGAGGAAATCGTCGACTTCTTGTCTATTGCTAGGAATCGTTGTAGTCGAGACGAATGATGTGTAGTATAGACATCACGATATTGTGACATGTGACACGTCGCGTTTTTATTGTCACACTAATTTATGACTCTCGCGCTGGCCACAGCACCAAGGGGCTTTTGTGTGACTCAATTCATTCTGGTACTACGATGAGTCGAAGGAGCAACAACGTACGCGGCCCAACATCCGCCCTGACCGAGTTTCTTCGAGTTCGTTTTTTCCCTATACCTTTTTCTTTCGCGCCCCAACTTTACTTTTCGATACTTTAGGAATCCGGTATCAACCCAGAGACTATCGCGCGTCGTGTCGCTACGAGGGATCAGCCACAAGCACAAGCACAAGCACAAGACAATGTTCGGAGGACGGAACAAAGCGAGGACCAAAGCCATGGCGAGGACGAGGTGGCCGAGACTCCAGCGACCTCTGGCAAGAAGCGACGTCAACCGGACACGGTACGTCCTTGCACACGTTTACATTTATCATAACGTTGGGACCCACCGTCGTGATTCGGCGACTAGGAGTATGCATCCGATCAACTCGACGAAGTAGAGGAGGTAACGCCCGTGAAGACGCGCAATAGTGGCAAAGGAAAGAATAAAGCCACGGCGGCCGCAAAATCCAAGGCTAAGAAGAAGGCCAAAAAGGATGGTGATTATCAATCCTCCGAGGATGAATACACTGCCGTCTCGAGGAAAATGTGGTCTATGGGTGGCAACGGCACTCCAAAACCGCCCGTCGGGAGTTTTGAAGACTGCGCTCGGTGTGAAAAACAGTTTACTGTGGTCAGTTTGGACGATTTTATGATTGAAATCGAGGGTCATTTCGCCTTTTCAGACTAAATACACGCTGGCAGCGAATCCACCACCTGGTTTTCTTTGTCACCAGTGCGCAAAATCGTCCGGTGTGGACCCGTTCAAGAAACCTGCTGCTCCTAAAAAGAGAAAGCCTCCAACGGAACGACGAGAAGTTATTCACTTTGAGAAACGCTTTCCAACGTTGGCTTCTTTGTGTATCGAGGTGATGATCGACGCAAGCGATGTTGGTCTCATATACTGACTTCTTATCTAATTTAGCTCATTGGAAAGTACATCGAGGACGTTGAAGCGCTTGGTGATATTGGTGCAGTCAACATGGACGAAATTGCAAAAGCCTTAGCTCGAAACAGAAGTTTGTGAGTAGCGAAGATCGCTTAATTTCTAGTGCTCTTACATGAAAGGACAGAACTGCCGAGAACGCTCAATTATTTTATGACGTAAAGAACAAGAAGCTTCGGTTTTATGATAGCACCAGTAAGTGTATCCTGCTTCCCGTGTGACAACTCTGATACTCAATTATGTTCGACAGACTTAACACCTCCAGCTCTGACGACGCTTGCGAGTCTAAATCCTAATCTGACTCATTTGCATCTTGATTATTGCGGTCGTCTCACCTGTCCTGTTGTAACTGGATTGTCCAAATCTCTCCCTCATCTTACACATCTAAACCTCCTGGGACCTTTTCTTGTACGCGCGGAAACGTGGATTGAATTTTTCAAGACCAAGCCAAAATTGCGATCATTCCGCATTACCCAAAGCCCTCGGTTTGACCCCGAATGCGCAAAGTCACTCGCGGATAATTGTACGGAACTGGAAGAATTGCAACTGAAAGAGGTTGGACTCCTGGATGATACCTTTGTTGAACCAATCTGTGATTTGTCGCCGCTGAAATTACTAGACCTTTCTAATCCTGGCATTGGTATTTCGGAAGATGGCTGGCTTCGGGTCTTGGAAAGGCAAGGTCCTACACTGGAGAGCTTTGATCCATCATGGCATGAAGAATTCACCGACTTGGTTCTGGAAAACGGAATACGGAAATATGCGCGCGTCATTTCTGAACTCAAGCTGGAAGGTTTGTCGAGTTTGTCGGACGACGGCGTTGCACACTTTTTCGAAAACTGGGACAAGCCTTTTGCCACAGACGATTCGGAAGAGGAAGAAGTTGAGATGGAGGTGGATCGTGAGGGTGACTACGGACCGTTTACTCCGAATCCCCCACTTCGCATTGTATCCCTCGCGCGTAACCATGCTCTTTCGAGTGCGACATTCACAGCTCTCCTTGGACACTCTGCGTCGTCACTTGTTTCTCTCAGCATGAATGGCATTGGCCCGGTTTCCGCGGAATCCCTGGGACGCCTCAAGGAAGCCATGGAAGTGCGCTGGTTAGATATGAGCTGGTGCCGCGAACTGGACGATTTCATGATGAAAGAAGTCGTGTCAAATGCATCCAAACTTAATGAAGTGAGTGTTTGGGGATGTAATCGCATAAGAGGTACGGGGTGGGCTGGTAAGGTGAGGTACCTTTTTTCTTGGTTCGTTCTGATGGTCTGATCAACGGAGAATTATTTTAGATAGGACTGAAAGTCTATGGTATCGAACCAAATGCGTGATTGTATAACGGGCTAGATCGTATGAATTTTTACTTTTTTTTCTTTCATAATTCCTTCTATGTCTTATCTTTGCTGTGGTGATGGCGGTCTACTTCCAATGCTCCAATCCTCCTCCAATCCGTGTGACATATTTCTGTTACTTTAGTGGTAGCGTGTCCTTTCGTGCACGATCTATTTTAGGTTTGTTTTTGCTAATTTACGTTTCAGCCACCAGAGTCTGCCACGAGGCCACAGCATATCACTGCGATGAGCGCTCAAGGCAGTTCTGAGTTAGCTGAGGAATGGAAGCGAGATACCCGATGCCAGACACGGTGTCTGTAGGCTTCGACTTCAGACTCAGCGGTTTGCCAGGGTATCCGAACTACATAGTTAACGCATGTAGCATCTCGGGGTCTGAAGCACAGGACTGGGGACCGCATGATCACGATTCACAAAGAATTCCAGCCAGAGCTAGCGCCATCCACTTACCCCGCTGTATCATCGCCGCATCCTAGCCACAGTCATCAATAAGTACGCAAGTCTCTGGAGCACAAGTTTCGGCGATCAGTGAAGTAAGTGCTACCGAGCTACTTGTTCGGCTCGCTAACATTGCGGAGTTGTAATCCAAAATTAGCATCTTCGGACGTTATCTATAGATCTAGGAATAAGCTTAATAAGGTCCTCGTGGACCACAAATTTCCGAGACGCTATCATGCACTATGTAGCGTTAGGTTTATTCCTTTGAAACGTCTGCCGTGCTATGATAAAGCTTGCATGAAGCTTCTCCAAGTGGCTTCCAACCGCTAAGTGCATACGAAGAGGCTAATTGCATGAACGGAAGCAGTTCGTCAGAGGCGGCCGTTTGTCGGCCATTAATTCCCTTGGTGTGTCCCCTTGTCTGTTTTGCTGGCAATGTGATTGTTCTTTCAGCGAAGGCTCACGCAAGAGGAAACCGGCGATTCACGTATTCAACTTCCCCGGCTGTAAAAAAGACACCGCGCTCATGTTCAGGGGCTTCTGATATCAGAAACTGCTGACGGTCACGTTTGAACTAGCTCCTGATTCGCAACATCAAGATGTAGAGCATTCGATGATGCGTGATGCGCCCTGGTACGCGAAAATGTGCATAGCTTGCGTGTTCGGTTCCCTAGCCTTGCAAATTGTATTATTTGATGCTGCTGATCATTCTTGACGCTGGGAATGCTATATAATCATCGGAATGGCCGATGAAGAATGCCTAATCGAGCCTGTTTCTCGCACGACGTATAGCCCTTCTTTTGATGCGTGGCAGTTTCTGCCAAGACTCGACATCATAGTGCTTCAGAACAATAGCGTGATGATTCGAATCAAGGAGGCTGGCTGTACCCCTATCCATATTGTGCGTACAAAGTTTCCATGTGCTACGCGTTATCCTCGTTCACGACGAGTTTTTTCAGCGTTCGTGGCCCGATATCCCCGACTTTAAATGGAAGTGTCAGGCATCATGACGGTGCTGGAGATCTCCTTGCAACAACTTGCTCGAGATCCCCAAAAAAGGGCATCAATTCATATCATGGCCACAGGGAAACTCCGCCATTTCCCCAGTGAGTGCACCAGTGAAGCCTTGATGTCATAAAATCAAACTCTCTTGCAGGATGCTATACTCTTCTTGGACAACGCTCGGTACAAGAGGGCTGTTGCTTCATTCGTACAAACCGGGTATGTAAATTGAAAATGAGCATATGGTGAGCTCGCGGCCTTGATATTACATCACTGTTCCTGAGACAAGTTGGAGAGGGCCAACAGATTCCGTTCCACCATAAAATGTGATCTATGATAATTATGCCCGTACTTTATACCCTCCACATCTTCACCCTCCGCCAACAGCCCCTTGCAGTCTGCCGTAAATATCCTACGTTCCTCTCCTGCATAGACATGAACGCCAACCAACAATCATTCGCATGCAGTGATATGTGGGACGCTCCATATCATATTCAAAATATTCCGGATCCACTGTATGTTTCACGTTCTACTCTCGTTTCCTATAGGTTATGCTGAGATGGTTTTTTTTGCTTACTTTAAAGTGACGAGTTGCTCGCTCAAGTTCTGTTTGATGTCCCTGACGCATGTCCATCCCCCATCCCCTCATATGCATGTTCATCAGTGCCTATATTCGTGCCGGAACCGGCCCCGGATCCAACCCCGGTCACATGTTGTTGGGTCATCCCCAACCGCCCCCCTTACATATGTGGTGCCCCGCTCTCCTCTGACCCAAAACACACTCGAGAGCACTTTCGCATCGCACATAACATCCGGGGTAAAGACAAAGACATGATCTTCTGTCTCTGGAGGGACTGTTGTGCTCCGCCAATGCAGAGAGGGAGCATGATTAGACACGTACTCGCTGTTCACCTGCGGCTTTTGCGATGGCAATGTAGTGCCTGTGGGAAGGTGTTTGCGAGAAAGGGAACTGGACACCTGTGCAATGGCGGGATTGGATTTGGGAGAGTGTTTACGTGATAATATGACTATGTATTACGGTGAATTCTTTGCCTTCTTTTCCACTTCTTGTTGTGAAACGTTTTTTTAATACTTCTCGGCGTTCTCCTTCAGCTTGAAGTCCCCCCCGACTGTTGCCTCTTCTTCTTTCTTTTACCGTGTACAATAGCATTGAAACGCGCGAGCTGTGATGTAGTTAGCTATCTTGACGACGGAATGAACATTATTTTTGGACATTAGCGTGCTAGCGTGTGGTACAGATAAATAAATCAATTCCCGTAAGAGCAATCCCGAGGTGACTGTTAGACATGCAGCAATTTTCTGAAAGAACCGCCAACCACACAAATGAGCTTTGGCTGATAACACTTCGTGCTTGTCCTGATTTAGAGTCACCGTCATTGTGGCGGTTGTACGCCCGCCTAGGCTGCGCTATTTCACACCATTTCGCTCCGCTTTCAAATTCCTAGATTCGGTACATGATTCGGGACCTGCAATTTATCTATTCTTATAAATATTTCATGATCTGTACACTCCATGTGGAAGCCTCGCGTAGCGACGGCGCCGACGAGTCGCGCTCCACCTTGCGAAAGTGGGAAGCATGAGAATGACGGACATGGATTAGTGTGCCAAGGCGTTCCAACCGATAAGTGTAGAAGTATCTGAAATTCAGCTGTGGAGAATGTGTAGATGACCGGCTTACGGCACCATCACCGCCTTTCTTTTTTTGCTACTAGACTCTTTCTCCCTTAAACTCTGTCTATTCGTTTCCAGAAAGTATCGTTTAGTCAAGTACGTACGTATCGTAGCGCATGGGCCTTATAGCATTGCTCGCTTCGTCTTGACTCTCACTCAATTGAACGGATTCTTTGTATTTAGGGAATTTCCAGCGATTGGACTTCTTAATACTTTGTTCCGTTCAAGTGAATGGTGGGAATCTTGATGTATCAGCCATCCGGAGCACATGGTTCCGAGAGCCCGCTTACACTCTGACGATATCATGAAGCTAGGGTGAAACGCGGCTCCAAATCCAATTATCGATTTCCACTAGTGATGAAAAGGGACTACCCGCTTGTATGTACTAGCTTGTGATGAGTCGGTGCTCATTCGATTTCTAAACACGTGTTTCAGCATGAGGCAGTGCGGAGAGCGCTCAGTCAGCTGGCCGTATTGGTCCCCCGAAGACATGGCGTTCGACCGCCAGACAAAGTGCAACGTTGCCGCCCAGAAGAGTATAAAAATAGCCATGATCCCCGTCGCAGGAGAACTGCTTAGAAATGTGTTACTGCATGCCGATTTCGAGACGACTGTTCTTTTGTTTCCATCTATTCGAGTGAACTGGCTACTGATCGGAACCGCAGATCTCCATCTCCGGTCCGAAAATGTCGAACGATGATGTGGAAATGTAATTGTGGCGTATGAGTGCTTGAGCCCCATAGGTCGATTTGAGATCTTCGGAAAGGTCCTACAATTTTTCCATTACGAGAACAAATATATGGCAACTTGTAGAGGTTGGTCCATCAACAGCTTCCTTGCACTGATGATCATCGGAAACCTGCCATCTCGACCTATTTTTGTCATGGCAGCTGAAACTCCGACCTGAGGTTCAGGTTGGCTAGCCAGCACCGCCGGCCTGGGGCGTGAACGTTCGAACACCAGGATAACGCGGGAAAGAGTCAAAAGAGGTGTTGACGAGTGAATAGATTCAGTTTGGTGTACAATCATGTGCAGAAATTCCGTGGGATTGCACACGACGAGCGCCAAGCATGAACTAAATTCCAGAACTGAGAAATGGTGATCACATTAGAAAGCGACTCGATCCGACGGACCTCAAACAAAGGACCCGGCGAGGGCGATGTTGGGACGTTGGCTATTGGAATGCGATCAGCTTCGTTACCAAGTCGATCTGGAAATCCAAGTGGCCGGATGTTTTGATGACGTTGGAGCATTGCATAGGGGTGTATGTTCGCGGAGTCTCCCTAAGACAGGCAAGCAGATGAACTAGTGCCAAATGGTTGATATTGGGTGATGCTGTACGCTATGGGCTTATACGAATGCTGCATTCATTAGGACGAAAGGAAAATCAAATTTAAAAAAGGTAAGAAAACAGTGCAAAATCAAGTTAGAACTCTGAGACCCGGCAGACATCATTCAGCAGGTTCTGAAGGCGACGAGTGCTCATTTGTGCCAACCCGAACTTGGGAGTTTTAGTGGGAGATAAAAATTACTCAAGTAAGAACCTGAGTGCCGGAACACGTTCATGGGCATGTGATATAGACTGTCAAGAGAGCTCATGAAGTAAAATTTTGACACTGGCCTATTATTATCCTATACCCCAGTGATTGTGGCGCTGACGCGGCAGATATGTCAATTTGAGAGTGCAGAGGTTTCCTGACGCTGATCCCTCGCAGCAATTATGCCTGCTGTGATCGCCGCGAAGACACGCAGGGACCCAGTGGCTCGTCCGGCAACTCGTAGTGGAGCGAGTGCGTGCTGGCGCGGACGTGTGGATTACGTGTTGTAGACTCGATTTGAAACTCCGACAGCCGAATTCGGAATCAATACACAAATCTTTGATTCTTGATTCTCGATAACTTGCACGCGTACCACACGACCACCAACGATGGCTCCCTTTCTCCAAACCGTAAAGGTGGATATAAACACGAAACCACTCCGGATCGCGATGTCATGTTGATCTTATACAGTCCTTTGCCGATGTACCCATCACAGACCAAGGTGTTGACACTGCTGCTTTTCTCGATGCGTCGGCGGGCGTCGTTCGCTTGTTCAGTGCGTCCAAGCCTTCTCCGTCTATTTATCCACACGATGGATACGACAGGTTGATTCTAAACCAAATGTATGAATAGAACTGCTTAACAACTCTGCTTTCGCGCTTGTCGTGAGCGATCTGGAAGGGAACATTACCGTACGTCCCCATTTATCGTCGCTTGTTTTTTGCTCCTTTTTAATTCTTTCGTCTTGTCACTTCGTTGTTCATTATCTTCGATAGAAAGTTCGTACCCGATTCCTCGCCCACCCCACCCAATCCACCACTCTCGAGCTCCTCGTCCTCAATGAACAACCCGAGAAGAAACGTGTTGCAACAGAGGGTCTCATGTGGCTTCTCCGCGGTCTATCGTTCACCCACCAGGCTCTCCACGCGGCCCAAAGGGATTCAAACATCGAACTTGCCGACGCATTCACCAAAGGGTACGAGGCCAGTTTGAAGAAGTATCACAACATCCTAGTCAAGGGCGCGTTTTCGGTGTGTTCCTTTGTCTTTTCGTTGTCATTGCATCGTGTTGCTCTGGAAATATGCGTACATTTCGAATGGTTCCTGACGATTTTTGCCCCTTTTCGTTACCCAGCTTGCGATGAAAGCATGCCCTTATCGCAAGGACTTTTATGCCAAACTCGCCGCAGACACAGACACAGACGGCGGCGCCACGTCTGTCACGGGCGACCAGGTCACTGAGGAACTCGACAAGTGGCTTGATGGCCTGAACAGGATTATAGTGCAGATGCGAAACGTGTACAAGGAGAAAGGCTATGGGGAGGTATAAACGTGCTGGTCCATTGGCAGGTGGATCGCTGGGAAAACAAAGGGAGTAGTTGTAATTCTAGTTTGTCCTGGCGAGTTTACCCACTCGTGACGAAATGCTTGCCTGCACTTATCAAGGCGAGGGACGAAATCAAGATGTTATATATATGGACAGAAAATGCTCCTTTGCACATACAAATGACACACTAAAATGAACAATCAGAAACCTACATGAATGAATGGGATCCACTCCTCGAACAAGGCACCGCCATCTCGGATACGCCCGACAGCATCCTGCAGTGCTCGTGAGGCCCCTCTACTCCGACTCACTTCATCCAACGTATGCAAAATAATCTATAGAACAACACATACAGCATGGGCCATCAGACAAGGTAGAACAAGTTGAAGAATGTGACACGCAACTTCACTGTGTATTGTGAATGTACAGCCTCGTCTTCTTATTTTTGTATAGGTGGAACAAAATATTTTGTCTGTTCGGCGATCGTGGTTGTGCCGTGGTTATGCTGGGGTGGTTGAGGTTGCGTGGTGGTGGTAATCTCGATACTTTGCAAAGCACCATAATAATCGGGAGCTATAGGTGCTCATGGTGTGGGTGGCGGTGCGCTCGCGCTGGCACCGAGCGCTTTTCGGCGAGACGAGTCGGGCAGTTTTCGTCATTCTCGTCGATGACTGGAAGTTGCACGGCTCGGCAGAACTAGTAGAGTTGTAGTGCAATGGACAGCATTTCCACTTTACAACGCTTTACACCACTTATCTGCACTTATCCGTGCTTATCCACCAACTTATCGATCGCACGAACTCTTTTATTTCTCGTTCGTCGGTCATGTAGGTACTTATTTTCCAAAAATGCCCTTCCATCTCAGACATCGTCTCGCGTTTTGCGATAGTCCTCTAAATTACCCTCGAGATACATCGCCACATTATTTTTCGAAAACGCCAGACGCCCTTGCCACGGCGCGCCGGCTCGAATGAATGTCGTACATCGACCTCATCGCATCCACACTCTTCATCGTATCATCGCCCAGATCTCAAATCGGCCCCACCCCCCGCCGCAGCCACAGCATTCAACAACTGTTCATGCACGAACCCGACCATGTCCAAATCAGAGGGACGTTCCGCCGGAACAGATGACCAACACGCCATCATGAAATCCCACTGATCGTCCGTGACCACCACCGTCGGGCGTCTGGGACGCTCCCCCTGAGATATGGCCACTATCACTGCCGCATCGCCTGGATGGTCGTAATAGGGCATTTTACCGCTTAAAACCTAGAACGTGTGTGTGTACGAACTGGGAAAGAGGAGTCACAACGAGGTGGACGCACGTGGAGCATGATACCGGCAAACGAATAAATATCGCTTTGCACCGTCGGAATGACTTCGGGCCTATCTTCATCTTCAGGCCTCTCACGCACGTGAAGCGAAAGTAATTCCGGCGCTGTCCACCGGAGCGTCCCCTTGACTTGGTACGTCATCGCCATCGAGGAACCTTGAAATTCGCACTCGACAAACGAAAGGCCGAAATCAGCAATGCAGGCTCTTCCACTCCGATAGATGAGAATATTTGACTTTCGACGTAATTTAAGTGACCGAAAATGGCGACATGAAATAGGCCACGTACCCCAGAGATATCGCCATGAATGACAGACTGGGAGTGTACTATGAAGGAATGGGACGACACCGTCACCCACCAGGCAAGACTTTGAGAAAACGCTTACAGTACTGTAGTCCCAGAGCAACATCGTTGATCTAAATTGCCGGTTTAACACATTTATGTATGCAAACGCATTGTAAGGGCACTCACGATACCAAATCTCATGTGTTGGGTCAAATCTTTGTGTCGCCGTTCGATATAGGATGTCAAAGAGCCATTCTCGACCCAAGGACAGACCATAGCTGGAAATTCACCATAACTCTGGGTTGTTCCAAGCAATGGTATGACATTCCTGTGCTCCAGCTTTAGCCAGAGTTTAATTTCGCGACGAAGACGCTACGATGAGAGTTATGTTATTTCTCGAGGCGTATTATCGAGTCAATTATACATACCCTTCGTTTTGAATGGTCATCCCCTTGAGCCAAATATCGTTTTATCACTTTAATTGCAACCTATGTATGATTGGCGGTGAGTTTCAACAACCGCAGCTCCATCAACACGTAACGTAACTTGCATGTCCTTTCCATTCATACTAAGTGTGCCTCTGTGGATATCGCCTTGGCTACCACCGGAGACAGGATGATCCCCTTGGGGCACGATGTGAATAGTGAGGTCTTGATTAGGGTAGGATCGACTGTTGCACGAGAATAACCCGCGTGAGAATTAGCGCCAGGTAAAATACTAATACTTTACATTTCCTGAATAAAATTCACAGTTTCACTTTCGTTGTGAGATTTCCAAGACCGCGATGAACTCGGACTGCCAGGTGGCTTTCAAAACATGGATAGTCTATAGGTCCAAGGACGATAACAAAAAGGTGGTGACGTACGTGTACGACGAGACGCTGCGACGAGGAACTGGAAGTAGCTTCCTGGCGAACGCGTAGTGGGTATATCTACATTAGAAGTCAGATATGAAAGCATATCTATAGTCGTCACTCACAATCGGTACGCTATTCTGGGGGAAATAAGTACTATAGTTAATTGGCAACTTCTAAAATATAGCTTACCACAGGAAGATGATTCGAATGATCCGAGGTATCTTCTGTGTGGCTGCCGTCCTGGGTAGAGGGCTAAAGAAAACAACAATGCACTATCGAACGTCTGATTAACGATGCGGACTTACACTGACAATTCCCATGTTATCGCCCTGAAGGAATAATTAGACACAGACAGATACTGTTTATTTGATAACATACCGCGTCGTTTTTGTCACGATTTCTACGGAACGAGTCAAGGAATCCGCCTTTTTTGGAACCTTTACTCCTTGTCGAACTGCTATCGCTGTGCTCCGGCATGTCATTAGACTGACAAGCAATGCGAATGAGTATTGTATATAACGACATAGAAACACTCACAGGATCAGATATGAGGAAACCCCTTGGGGTATGAACCTGCATCCAACATGTCGGTAATACATCACGCGAACGCAGAGAAAGTTAATACATCAGATGGGCTCTTTGTTGGCCTCAGCCGCCAAGCCGGTAAGGAAATAAGCGAACCATTTGCCTGCTGAACAAATTCGTTAGAGTGCGAAATGGGTTAATGGATGGGACGGCGAGCATACCGGCGCTCTGTTCGGTTTCAGCACGGTTTCCTTGAACAGATCAGGAGCAACAGTGCTCAAATTCCATACACGAATATTCGGCTCCCGCGCCCCACTGACGAGATGACTACCGTCGGGGGAAATTGAGATACCATGGACGTTTCCATCGTGTTGAAGGCTCGGACCCACTTGCTGAAACGTCGCGGCATCCCATAGACGAACAGTCTTGTCCCACGAGGCAGTTGCGATGAATTTGGCGTTGCGAGACAACGCAATCGAGTACACGACGTCACTATGTGCACTGTACGTGACATGCAGAACGCCCGTTTCCGGATTGTAGAATCGAATGGAACCATCGATACATCCTGCAAAGAGAATTTTGCCATCCAACGACCATGCGAGCGACCACGCTTGCTCGTATATGGTCATGCCGAGCCAAGTAGCGCCATGCCAGATCTTGATTATCTCCCGGTCACTACTTGCGATTTTCCTTCCATCGAGGGAATAACAGACCCGCCAGACGGAATCCGTATGGCCCTTGAGCGGCCCCGCTAATGGCTCAAGCGCCGTCGACGTCCAGGACCACACGCGTATTGTCCCATTTTGATCGCCACTAGCCAGTTGGCTCAAGTCCGAGGAGAACGACAATGACGTGACCACTTCCGCGTGTCTCTCGGTTGACTTGACAATTTCTGCCTTCGGCGTCTCGAGGTCCAATAACCTTACCTTGCCGTCTTTTCCTCCCATTGCCAGCCAGCGTCCATTCGGCGACGTAGCGATTGCGCACGCAACTGGTGCCAACACCAGCTCCGGCTCGTTTTTACGCCCGTCAGACAAGCGCCATCGGCGAATTGTCTTGTCCTCGTCGGAGGCACTGATAATGTTGTCGTCCGAGAGAAATGCGACAAACGTCAAGCCACCGTCATGCCCCCGTAACAACTTCGGTGCTGTGTGGGCTTTAGCACGGTGCATGACATCTGCTAGCGTCATGGTGAGGGAACGCGCAGTCTAGCAGGCAAGACGCGGCAATGGACGAGTGCAGGACTCGAATGGCAAGCCGCCCTGGGGCCTGCCCCTCCCCGGTTTGCCCCTGTTCTACAGCCGCCCTACTGGAACCTGGCACGTGCTTTGTCGGAGGACGGACATCTCATTTCCACTGCCTAGGTCCGAAATTCCCAGGATACTTGCTTGCTCACAAGCGGACAAGACTCTTCGTTGTTTGTACACTTACACAAACGATACGACGTACATATCTTTCGACTCGTCTAATATTTCTGTCCCACAGCTACTCATGCTCCAGGGGTATTCTTCAACTGCCACTCGACCTCCCCTTTGATGCTCTTCAACATGTCCTCCGTGGTGTACTTGGGTTTCCAACCGATGGCACGTGATCGCGTTGCCTTACATCTACAATTCGTTCCAAGGAACGGCAACTAACAGTCCATTGATCAGTGAGCAGAGCGAGTACTTCATGAACCAACACGTACAAAGGCAAAATTCTTGGTATCCTCTTCGGTGAACGCATTTGGTTCCGCCGTCTCGCTGACGCCCAGTTCATGAAGCGCTTCTCCGATCTTGGTAGAGGCATCTTTGAATGAGTAATGTCCATTCTCTCCAAAGTAGAGCCCTTCCCGACCATGTCCTGCCTTATCTTGGAGAATGGCATCGTAGAGGACAATATAGAGATCCGCAACTATCGATGACAACGATTAGAGGTGAATCTCTTCGATCTGTCCGGAAAGGAAGACTCACTGTCATCGATATGGACGTGAGGCCATACATTCAGTCCTTTTCCAATATATCCCGCTCGTTTTCTTGCAATGCTAGCAGAAACCGCGAGGGGGATTTGAATGGAGCGCGCGTTCTGCAGACCTAGGTCCACGAGTTTTCCGGAAGCAAAGCCATAGATTGTGGAAGGAAGTATGATGTACGTCTTTACATAGCCTTGTGACTGTGTGTCAGAAAAGCCGCTTCATTAAATGTGTATTTATTGGGCTCACCTTCCTTATCAGCATTAAGAATAAGCAGATCGACGTTACGGTGAAGAGCAGTGTCCGGGATGGTGTCCAGTTGGGCTAGGTTGGTATCATCCCATACGGTATCCGCTGCATAGTTGCCTTTGGTGGATTCGACGATGAGACCTTAACAAAGAAATGTGTCAAGTGGTGTCGCGGCAGACAAAAAGCACAATGTACCAGTTCCAGACTGAAGCGAACGATACACGTGTGCACTGTGAGCTAGAACCTGACCTCTTCGAAGTGCGGACCACTCACGGTGTGTATAAGAATAGGTGCTTTACCAGTCGCCTCGTGCCTCTTCTTCAGGCCCCTCAAGATCGCCGCGCACGCGTCCGCGTTATCAGCATCTGCCTAGAATTCTGTTATATATCATATCATGCACATTCGACAAATACGCACACATGTAAGTATAACGTCACTTTGTGAGGCATATTGCTCGAGGAGCGCATGGTCATTGTACGACCCGATGACGGTCTTGAAGCCGAGCGACTCGAATCCGGAAACCTTTTCGGCTTTGCGAATGAGGACGGTTATATCAGAGGTCGCAAATGTAGGGTGTCGGAGAAGGCGATCGAGCACCGACCCAGCGACGTAACCTGGCGCAGAGAGTTAGATAGGGGCAATTTCCTGACGACCACAGGGACACTACCGGTCGCGCCCGTGACGAAAACTTGGGTTTTGGTAGACATGGATGAAGGTAGAAACGTGTACGCAGAGCAGTATTCCTCTGCAGTAAATCCGGGATCAGAGCCCCCTTTTATCATACCTTGAGACGATGACCAAGCACGCTTGGTAATGGCTTGCAAATCGATCCACCGAGTCAGCGTCGTTCTGCTCGTGTAAGAATAACGGTCAGAAGTTCCCGCATGTTCCTTGGCTTAACCTTTTGGAAGCTTTCTCGAATTCGATCATTCTGGTGAATTCCACGTCCGAAGAGTTGCCCACTGATCGCAACCGAACGAAATAGTATGGTGAAAACTGCGCACTCGATTCGTTCGAGGGAGCTAGTGCGACGTTGTCGTCGAGAGAGTGACAACATATGACCAGACGTTGATACGTTGCACTGCATCAACCAAGCCATCGCGTCCACTCATGTCATGCACGCGGTCAGTCCTAATCCGTCCAAAAAAGTCAATTTGAATTTCCGTGGTACTGGTCAACGCCGATTGGTCCAAGGGCTGGACGACTTCCACAGTACCTACGCTCGCCACGTCTGACTGAGCGGATTCCAAGCCCAATTTTTTGCCCAACGTAAGTAGTAATTTGGCGATCGACATGCAGGATAAACCGCGGATAGGTCGAGCGGTAGACAAACTTTGACCCCGCCGATTAGGGCCTCTCCAGGCTGCTCTCATGCCAGTGATGGTAGACACGAACAGCGACCGACTTCGCCATCCACAAGTTTGTTGCTCTATTTCAGGAACAACAAAGCTGAGTGGGAAGGAGTTCACCGTCGCAGCTAGGTAGGGTTGATGGGCATGGTGCGAGCCAGCTGTTTCTTATCGCACCTGGATGTCATTGCACTCGCTTGTTCAGTTATGTATTACCAAAATGTCTGGAGTGCCGCACATAAAGATCAAGGGTTGGTATATCCATAACCCACGGCACAGGAGAACATAGAAATAGCTGTGACAGTTTCTCTACAGGTCTACGTACACACATGGGCGAAACTCACTGATTGCCAACTAGGGATTTGTACATTGCTGCGAGAACCCATTGTCGCGGCAACCACCGGAAGAGGTAAAACAAGACGGAGAGGTTTCCCAGTGACATATACGAGGGCGGGGATGCTCTAAGAGCCTGCCTCACGACTCTCTGAGCAAACTCCCTCGAGTCCATGGCTCTAGGTCCCTGACTCACATTCACCCGCTCAGTGATTTTCGATTCATAACGCTTGTAAAGGGTCGTTGGCGAGAGCTCCAGAGTAGCTGCCTGATTCGCTGCAATCCTGGATCTGACGCCTCCTGGCGCAATAAGCATCACTTTGACGCCAAATGGCTTGCATTCCATCGCAAGACCATCCGTAATCGAGTGCAACGCAGCTTTGGAAGCGCTGTAAAGAGTATTCCACGGAGTTGTTCTATGGGGAGAGTATTAGATTTACAGGCGTCGTTCGAATTGTACGTGGAACTCACATGTGACCCACAACGGAACCAATGTTCACGATCAAACCTTGCTTGCGCTCGAACATGGAAGGTAGCACTGCTTGTGTCACGCGCAAAGCACCAAAAGTGTTCAATTCGAAGGCGTTTCGAACCTGGTCGATAGTGACTTCTGCAATCGGTCCTAAATTACAGTCAGACGGGTAACCGGGGCCCGGCAAAAGCCCGGGTGCTTTACACTGAGAGCGAACTGACCGATAGCAGTGGCGCCCGCATTATTGACGACGATATCGATTTTTCCAGCTTCTGCAAGGATGGCTTTGATCGTACTTTCGATGCTGTCTCCGTCGGTAACGTCCAGTATGTGTTTTCGAATGTTTTGGTTGGTGAATCCTTCCATGCGGTCGAGTTTACGAGCTGTTGCATATACGATACAACCTCGCCGAGCGAACTCCTCGCATCTGCACCAGTCCTTGTCAGAACATACGTTACAGCTCACTGCCGCGAGACCGACGACAATGTCACTACTTACAAGGCAAATCCTATTCCGCCCGAGGAACATCCGGTGACGAGAACGACTTTTTGGGCCTCTGTCGACATTGGCGGCGACATTGCGAGTGCGAGACTGGTGCAATGAAGAGCAGGTGGTGTTGTAGCAATTATTTCATGCTTCTGTGCTGATATGACCCCCAAAAACTTTCAGACGGTTTTTCGGAACCCGGAAGTAGACCCCAATCAGCTGCCACTTTGCAGGGTTACGGCGACTCCCGTGGCGGCGGAGCCGAACTACGCTTTACCTCCACCAACCACCTATACGACGTCGACGAGGGCGAGGATAAGGTATGTCCCCACTAAGCACCCCTCGCTTCCACTACCTCAACGACGACAGCAAGCCCAACGACGAAATCAGGACATAAGCGGCGACAATGACGGAAATGACAGCAAGACTGTACCACACACCGGCTCGACGACGACGGAGACGGAGACGGCGGGGGCATACTGGGTTCATGGTGATGACGAGGGAGACCGTGAGGGAGGCACTAAAGGACCCCAGGTATGTCCCCCACGATGCAACGCGTGCTCACCACTTACATACCGACTAAGATGGCAGCGACGCAACGGCACCCAGGTGACGATGACCAGGAGAGTGAGGCAATAGTAACGTGCCCGTCATATCAACGTAGCCGCCAACGTCCTGTCCTCATTGGTGATGAGCCCAGACGACGATGCCGAGGTCGTAGGCTCGCAATGGCGTACCCGGCACTGTGACGGCGACGACGCGCGTCGGGTGACAGTAGTACTGACGACAGGTAGACGACTCAGGGTGCGCCTGTTCCATTCGTTTGCCCTCGTCCAGGACGACCGCGACGACGGTAAGGGGCCCTGGCAACGTCTCAAGCCAGCAGGCAGTCACGCACCATCTATTACCCCCTCCTCAGGCAATGGGCAACAGGTTTGAGCCAAAGCCCCGGTTTTCAGGCCAGGCCATGGGGCTCGGTCTGCGAATTGACAAAACACAACACGACCCGGGACCAGGACCAGGACCAGGACCAAGACTCTACACATTGATTGCACACGGTCGATATTAGACATTCAGATACTTTAAACTTGGTTCAAGAATGTGGCTCTAGGGCATCTTCCTGGACAGGAAACGCAAGCCAAAAGCCATGGATAAGATTATAGCAGAGCCCGGACGACATCAAGTCTACCCACCATTCTGCCCGTCATACAATAACGTCAAAGCCTTCAAGACACAGCATGGGGAGGGGAGCATACTAAAGTACATACATAACTAATCAATTGAATACCACGAAGACAAAGATGTTGACCATGGCATAACCATCGCCAATGATGCTGGTTTTTGTAGTAACGTTGCATCGAGAAAGGATGAAGACGGGCATCATTCGTCATCCAATATGTTATGCATCGAACCATCTTTCATCGCTCTCATGCGATCCCGAATGACTTTGGTCATATATACCGTCTTGAGAAGCCCTTGAGTATGATCCGGCTTCCAGTCATCCGGAAGACGCTCATGTTTCACCCAAAGACGGAGGATGTCGATGTCAAGACCATTCCTGGCCGCATCTTTACCGCCCAAGACGCCAATGGCGATTGCCATTTCACCCCGTGCAATCTCCGCCTGCCACCACCGCAACGGTTTTGCGAGGTCATTCTCGCGCTTCACGCGGATGTTGGCAACGTCCTCCAGCGTCATGTTGCCAGAGATATACCGGCCACCATGATGAAGCGCCGATTTCATCAAGGGGTTGCTGACAGCGACTGGCGCATACTCTTCCTTGTGCGCGTCAGAGTGGAAGAGGGATGCGTCGTGTTCGATGCAGTTGTGGCGGGAAAAGTCCCAGAGGGTCACTTTACGGAGTTGGCCAAGGACGAACCATCCAGCAAAGGAGAGGAAGAAGGCAAGGACGCTTGACAAGCGGTATCCTTCCCTGAGTGCCTGGAAGATTTTGATTGGGCCTATGCCTTTGCCATCTCTAGGTCTGTTCGTAGTAGCGTCAATATCGATTCACACGATGAAAAGATGTGCTTTAATCTCGACTCACAGGAAGCCGTGGTTCGCGAGGGCGTTCAGGGCGGGACACGGTGACCTCTTGTCACCTGGCTGAGCAGGGCAATAGGCATGGTTGTCCCCTTCGACAGGGCAAATCCCTTTGGTATGCGGATGGTGGTCATGAGAAGCGATAGGGCAAGATACCGGGGATGAGTTGGGGGCCTCTTTGGCGTTGCGTATACGGGACATAGGCGAATTGATCGATCGGTGGTTCTTGGGGAGAAGGGGCAAGGAAGTTGTGTATGAGGTACACCCTTCTCATCTTAAATACTGCTGTTACTAAGGGAACAAGCGAGAATTGACGAAACCGAGGAGGCAATGAAGATTCTACGAGGGCGCTGGTTTGGAGGCAGTGAATTACGAGAGTATCAAGGTTGATCTACACATTCAAATGGTTCTTCCGCTGACACTGCCGTCTACCGTATGATGGATGGAAAGAATGATGGTGCGCTCACAATAGGACTTGGATGGCTACTACTATCCATACCTGGTAGTAGACGACGCCCGAGGCGGAAGCAACGTTCGCTTCCGCCCAGCAAGTAACGCCGGCCCTTGTCTGCGGCGGACGAGCACTTTCCATCTCATTTTCGCCTGTCTTCGTAACCGAATGTACTTTTTGAAGAGTCAAGTGCCAAAGCCCTCATACCCATGATGTGCGTTCTAGTGATACAGCCTTTCCGGCGCTCGGTCAGTTCCGTTTTCCGCTTATCATTTTACTCCACAGTCTGGCCTAGATCTTCTCAGGCACCCTGAAAGCCGTAATGTTCATATGCCAATGCGCGGTGGTGGCAAATCGCCGAGTGGAAATGTATTTCGTTGTGATCACTGAGTCGTGATATCATCATTTGATCCCTGGAACCGAAACTCACGAATACGATCCTATAGAATGGAAGCGCAACACAGTCTTGCTTCAAGCCTCGTGGAATAGTTTCGTAAGCTACAAGGTTGCTTTTAGACTCCTGTGGTCATGGCAAAAAATACAAGGTGCAATCCAAAACTGTCCAAGGTTCAGTGCGTAGCATGTGTAACCTTCGAGATTAGCTGATGCATCTCATAGTTCTAATTGTTCTCTACGGAAGTCCTACTGGAAGAGGGGATATAATAACTCTCTAATAAGCCAATTTTCACTGCCGGTGTTTTTTTGGAGAATAAACACCAATATGCGCCCACTTCGTGTGCGGGTTGCCAAGATTATGATTGCGTCTGAACGTTTGAACCGTCGACTTGTGGTATCAATCCAGTTTTGGTCTAGGGAGTTCGTCATTCCTAATCTTACTGTTTGAAATCAGGCTAACTATTTGAAGTAGTCACATTTTCCGCAAAAACGGCTGTAAGCTCAAGTCCTTTTCAGCGAAAAGTGATCCGTGTTCAAGCATCTTTAGCATGGCGCCCGGCGTCCCGCTATAGACCGTGGGCGTGAATCTTGTTACTGCTTGAGGTTGACGCCACCACGGATCCTGCAAACAGGTAGCGTTGATGTTATCACCGCTCTGGCTGCTCTTCGGAAAGTATACTGCTATGTGAAGGAAGTTTCCGGCGGCCGAACAAGCAAATCGAGTCTAGTAGACGAACCTTACAGTGATATTTGGGTATGGTGTCGATGTCAAGTGATTACTAACGCGCCACGTTGAACAAGCAATTATATATGCCCTATAGCCCTCGAAGACGGTTTCGAGCAAGTATGAAGCCATGTTGCGTAAAATGGTGCACATACATACGTTCAGTGATAAGGGTCTCTGAATCTCGGGCTCATGCTGGACAGTCATCATAGCTCTACTCTTGTTCTTCCGGGTCTTACCGCCATCACATGGTCGTCGCTGAAGCGTCTCTATATCAACCAACTTACCCCTACCCGTGGTGCCCCATTGGTCCCGCCATCTTGTCGTCTCACTGAGATCAGTTTGGGAGAAGCATGTAAATGTCACTGACGAGGAGCTCTTCTCAGGCCTCGTGAGTACGTCCGGCTCGACCCTGGAACGGCTCACATTGGGTCATAATAACAACCGCTACACCAATGCGGGACCGGCTACAACTCTGGACACCGTCTGCACCTCGCTTGTCTACTTACATGTCGCGAGTAAGGTCAGCGAAAACAAAGAGGACAAAGAGTACGCGCTCGACCCCCCATTGTGGAACACCACCGCGAGGTGGGAACGCTCGACAACAGAGCGTGATGAACGTATATATCAGAGCGGAAAGGCTAACTGATACAAAGTGCGGTCCCCTATTTATACGCCCTAGCAAAGGCGTCACGGGCGTAACGATAACGCCGTGCTGTTGGGGATTGGGGATACAGGATGTCTTTCTGGTATTGGAATGCTTACACATTGTGCGCATGAAGCGCTTGAAGGAGCTGCGTGTCAATCCGAGATGGGCCAAAATTGCATCGGAGTGGATGCTGGAGCGGCGGGCGGAGGCATTCGAGAAGGGGACCCTCTCTGATGTGCATCTTTGTCTGCCGGGTCCGAATACTCGCGAGGAAAGCGACCTCGTCGCTACAACAGCTCGACCCTGGCCCGGGTGGAAGGTGACGTAGGTCGGTGTGTCTTAACTGAGCAATGGAAGGTTGACCTGGGTTTGGGTGGCTTGAAGGTCCGTAGGCTTGATGATGTCGTTTGTGAGGATGTTGCACATCCGGCGGGTATACAGATTCTAGACATGTTCAAATTTGCAGTGGTGCAGATTAGAGTCAGGCAAGAAAGCAGTGTATGGTGAACTTGGAAGTGCTTACACAGCTGCACTGCGGTCGGCACACCTTCATGTGCTAATGATCATCGGAGAGGTTGGTTGCTGGAGCCTGAGATCCATGCTATAAACACAGATGTTTCAAATAGCATGAGCTCACAAGTCGAGGATGTGTGTTGCAAGCAACTTGGGCAACAGACCCAGGATAATGGGCTGTGGTATCTGCACCGGTCCAGCCCAGGAGTTGATTTGTAATCCGAGTAGTTTCCAGGTCACGTGGTGTCGATTTCTAAACCCAGTGACCCCTATACTTAGCTCCAGGAAGCGATGCTTACTTCTGCCCCACAACTCGACTCAGATGTCTGATCTTCACACTGTTTCAGATCGGCTCGGTGATGCCACTCACAGAATGCTTGACAATCAGTTGCAGGCAACGTTGACAATTTACGAATGGGGCCCCGATTGTGACAAACTTTCCGCCCAACCATGTTCCATACTCCTTCATATGATCATCACTGCTACCACGAGCAAAGCCAAAAATTGCAACATTGATCGAAAGTACAATAATCCCGTTGATGTAATAAATCTGGTCATAGCCAACAAGGAGTTGCAGGAGATGCTCGACTCCTCATGGAGGAGCAAGTCATATCGCGAAATTCGAAACCTCGGTAAGCGTGTGCATTCTTGTATCTGCATGATACCATCGTCGTCGACAAAAATCGATTGATAATGTTTCCAGAAATTCTCCAAGTGGAACAAGAGCCATATCCGGACCCGGACCCATGTCAGTGTTTCGCATTTTGCAGCTTGTTTGACGCCGTCCGACGGTCTTGTTTACAGCTCTCTCGTCGAAATTGTCAACCTCGTCCAAAGGAGTCTATTGCGGCACCGCTGTTCAAGGATTTTACGAGTACTTGACTGACAACGAACGACTGTTCAAACACTTCAAGTCCTCATATTATGCAAAGTTTTGTTCCATCGTCCAAAGTTCGGGTACTGGGAAATCGAGAATGTTAACCGAGGTAAACGATTCATGTTATTTTGCATACATCGGCAGTCATTAAACCGATCTTAGTTGTCCAGTTCCGGTGCTATAGTAATCTATATGAACCTGTCCTCGGAACGTGAACGATTGGCATACCCTCCACGGGATCCGCTCCCCTGCAAAATGCTGACCGAATTTTCCGATGAAGAACCATACGAGGCTGCCTATTATGCCTTCTTTGTCGCTCTTTTCAAAACGGTTGCAAAGTGCCTTGCTAGGGAGAAGAAGGAGAGTTGGATCCACGAGATGTGCCAAATAGACCATGTTACCCGGAGCAAATTCTTCAGTACGCTCTACAAAGAATACAAGGAGGTAATGAATTCTCGTTCAGAAATGTATAATCGAGTTGACCATATTTTGTAGATGAAAGAAATATTCCTCGGTGTGCTCGTCAAAGAAGGTAGTCCGACAGGTAGCGGGGCCGCAGTCACGAAAGAAGACATTGATTCTCGAAAGCTCAAAATGATCAAGCTTTCTGGTAACTACCATTTCATCTTGCATCACAGGTGCATTATCTGAATAACATCAGAGTCACTGGGTTCCGGCCAAGATCATTTCGCCTCTTACGATTCGGTTCTCCTTGCAGCATATACAAGCATGAACGAATGTTTGAATAAGGCCTTCCCTTGCGGTGACGACGGACCCAGATTGGTTATTGCAATCGACGAAGCTCACACACTTGCTCTCCACCCTGCGGATATTTTCTGCAGTGTCGTGAGCAAATACTCTCATTTCAAGCCGAATCAACCCATTTGGGTTGTGTTTTCTTCGACCACTTCCAAAGTTGCAAAAAATTTGCCACCTAATCGTACATGTTCGTGAGATCTTCCTGTTTTTCTCATCGCACTTTGTATTTCTCTTCCAGACAACTCTGCCCGCGTTGTCCCCCGTGGAAACAAGCTATTCCTGCCTTACACACAGCTCGGATGGGACCAGGTTGCAACCGCACTAGGAGACATAGACCTGAAGGACATCTCTAAATTAAAGCACATCGCAAGATATGGAAGACCTTTGTAATGTTTTATTTCGTTTGTCCCAATCGACCAACCTGACAACGATTGATAGATGGCACTCCTACGAAACTTCAGAACGCCTAGCACCAGAAGCGATAGAAACAGCGTCACAAAAGCTATGTTCAGGGCAAACCTCCTTCGATCCTAAGAACCTGGATCACGTGCTTGCGGTCTTGGGACAACGATTCGCTCTGAAAATAACGTTTTCACAACTCTACGCGATCCAGCATTTAGATACGGCGGTGGAAAGTCATTTACGCATTTGTCTTGGAACAACTTTGGACCGGAACTGGAAGTTCACAAGTTATCCATCCGAACCCCTCCTCTCTTGCGTGGCTGCCGACCACTTGCACGCAAACCCTGACAACGTAAGGGACGCGTTAAAAATCTTGTTGAAAAATATCAACACTGGCATGATTGATATGGGTCAACGTGGCGAACTGGCTAGCCGCTTGCTTTGGTTGGTGGCCAAGGACTTGTTCGTTCGTAGAGGGAAAGGCAGCGAGAAAGCGACGATGCCATCAGAATGGGATGGTCATCTTCCCGATTGTCAAATGATTCCCGTCGTGAAGTGGCTCGAATTCGTCTTTGGACCACAGATATGGAACCAGAACGAGCAAGCTGCCACTGCGCGCAAAGCATTCGAGAACGCGTATGTAAACTTCTCGCACTGGGTATGCATGGAGGAAGATATCGGAAAGAACTATGAACTAAGGCCGGTTTTTCTGCTCACGTTGGCATTGTCGCTGTGAATCTGATCGTCTGATTCATGCATCTAGCCTGGATGAGTGGTCACGACGTCACTGGCAGAGAACCAGTGCCGTTCAGTGCAATCATCAACAACCGCTGGTTGACAAGGTGATACCGATGTGTTTCAAAGAGGAATCTGAAGGTGGATCCACGACGTGGCGCATATCACAAATTTTCATCTCGGACAAGGCTCGTAAAAAAGGATTCTGGGTCTGCATTGCATCTCATCACCCGACGAGACAAGAGCTTGGGTGGCGAATCCGGGTATTCCACGGACCTACCTTATATCGCGATTTTGGCCAACCTTGGAGTTGACGATTCGGAGGTGCCTCAAATCTCAGTAACCTTTCCTGAGCAGAACACCGAAGACCGTTGTCTGCGAATCCACGCTCCTGGCGTCACGAAAGACACCTACCCATTTTCGTCTCTGTGTGCGGGGCTGATGGATGGTTTGGAGATGCTCGTTCAAATCAAATCTCTTCAAGGAACAGACTTAGAAATCATTCAGCAATTGAAGGAACAGGTGAAGTTTGGCAGCACGGCGTCAGTCAGGCATATGAAGTGGGAAGAGAACGGTGTCCCGAAAAAGGAATAGTTTCTCGTGTGAGCTGTGTCAGGTTCTTCCATTCTTATGTATCACCACCGTTCTGTATGTGAAAAATAGTAACATGTAGTAAACACAGTCTTATCCACACATCTATGTATTATTATAGGCTCCGGAGGCTTGGCATCCGATGCCCTGTTACCTGCGTCATGCTCGTGTGCACAGCCATTTTGTCGCGCTAGCTCTTGGCTCTGATAGCCGCCCTACGTAGGCGAAGGGTCTCGATCGCCTCGTGTTTCCTGCTATTACGCAATTTGAATCGTCATCCATCGATTGTGGGTGCTCGTCCTGATATCCTTTCGTGGGATTCGAGAGAACGTGGACCACAGCCATTGACCGGCGTGCTATAAGTATTGGCGGCGCTCACTGTTGTCCCACAACTCGACTCAGATGTCTGATCTTTGCGCTGTTCCAGATTGTCTCGGTGATGCCACTCACAGCATGCTTGACAATCGGTTGCAGGAAACGTTGTCAATTTACGGATGGGGTCCAGATTGTGACAAACTTTCCGCCCATCAATGTTCCTTACTCCTTCATGTGATCATCACTGCTACCACGACCAATGCCAAACAATGCAACATCAACCTAGAGTACAATGATCTCCGTGAGGTAAACAAACTGGTCATAGCCAACCGGGATTTGCAGGAGAAGCTCAACTCCGCATGGAGGAGCAAGTCATATCGCGAAATTCGAAACCTCGGTACGCGTGCGCATTTGAATTGCATGATACCATCGTCGTCGACAAAAATCACTTGGTAATGTTTCCAGAAATTCTCCAAGTGAAGAAAAAGTCACATTCGAACCAGGACACATGTGAATGTTTCGCATTTTGCAGCTGTTTGACGCCGTCCAACGGTCTTGTTTATAGATCTGATGCATCGATTGTCTATATCGTTCACAGCAGACTATCACGGTGTCGCTGTTCGAGGATTTTACGATTACTTGACCCGCAACGAAGTGTTGTTCAATCTCCTCAAGTCAGGTTCAGATGATAATCCTCCATATTACGCAAAGTTTTGTTCCATTGTCCAAAGTTCGGGTACTGGGAAATCGAGAATGTTAACCGAGGTAAATGATCTATGCATGTTGTTCTGCATACATCGACGGTCATTAAACCGATCTTAGTTGTCCGATCGCGGTGTTATAGTGATCTACATGAATCTGTGCGCGGAAGGTGACAAATTGGGATTCCCTCCACGGGATCTGGTCCCCTCCAATATCTTGACTACATTCCCCCTTAGAGAAATCGAATACAAGGCTACCTGCTATGCGTTCTTCGTCGCTCTTTTCAGTACAGTCACGAAGTGCCTCGCCGAGGATGGGAGGATGGGTGCTACGAGTTGGATTCACGAGATGTGCGCTATAGGCCATGATACCAGGAAGAAATTCTTCGATATGCTCTACAAAAAATACGAAGAGGTAATGAATTCTCGTTTGGAAATGTGGAATCGAGTTGACCATATTTTGTAGGTGGTTGAAATATTCCTTGGTATGCTCAACGAAAAAGCTAGTACGAAAGCTAGCGAGGTCGCAGTCAGGAAAGAAGTCGATATTACTTCTCTGCGAGAAAAGCTTGAAAAGACCAAGCTTTCTGGTGACTACCATTTCATCTTGCATCCCAGGAGTCTTATCTGAGTAATGTCAGGATCGGTACCCGGGCCGCAAGATCCCATCTCTTACGAATCGATCCTCCGTTCGGAGTATACGTCCGTGAACGAATGTTTGAAGAAGGCCTTCACTCGCAATGCCAACGAACCAAGATTGGTTATTGCAGTCGACGAAGCTTATACGCTCACTGTCTCTAAGGACGAAAAGTATCACCCTGCGGATGTTTTCTGCAGGGTCGTGTCCGAATACTCTCATTACGAGTCGAATCAACCCGTTTGGGTTGTGTTTGCTTCGGCCACTTCCAAATTTGCAGATTTTTCGCCACCTAATGACAGACGTTCGTGATGTTTTCCCTTTTTTCTCATTGCACTTAGTATTTTTCTTCCAGATAACTCTGACCGCGTTTCCTTCCGTGGATATAAGCTATTTCCGCCTTACACCCAGCTTGGATGGGACCAGGGTGCAATCGCGCTCGGAAAAATTGACACGGAGAACATCTCTCAATTGGACCACATCGCAAGATATGGAAGACCTTTGTAACGTTTTATATCATTTGTCCCAATCGACCAACCTGACATCGATTGACAGATGGCACTCCTTCTTTACTTCAGGTTACACAGCTGAAGAAGCGATAAGAACGGCGTCACAAAAGCTATGTTCGGCGTATAGTTTTGATCCTAAGAACCTGGATCACGTGCTTGCAGTCTTGGGACAACGATTCGCTCTGAAAATAACGTTTTCACAACCCTACGCGATCGAGCATATAAAGACGGCAGTGGCAAGCCACTTGCGCATTTGTCTTGGAACAACTTTGGACCGTAACTGGAAGTTCACAAGTTATCCATCCGAACCCCTCCTCTCTTGCGTGGCTGCCGACCACTTGCACGCAAACCCTGACAACGTAAGGGACGCGTTAAAAATCTTGTTGAAAAATATCAACACTGGCATGATTGATATGGGTCAACGTGGCGAACTGGCTAGCCGCTTGCTTTGGTTGGTGGCCAAGGACTTGTTCGTTCGTAGAGGGAAAGGTAGCGAGAAAGCGACGATGCCATCAGAATGGGATGGTCACCTTCCGGATTGTCAAATGATTCCCGTCGTGAAGTGGCTCAAATTCGTCTTCGGACCACAAATATGGGACCAGAACGAGCATGCGTGCAAAGCGTTCGAGAACGCATACGTAAACTTCTCGCACTGGGTGTGCATGGAGACAAACATCGGAAAGAAGGATAATGATGATCTAACGTCAGTGTTTTCGCTCACGTCGGTGTCGTTGCCGTGAATCTGATCATCTAATTCATGCATTTAGCCTGGACGAGTGGTCGCGACGTCATTGGCAAAGAACCAGCGCAGTTCAGTGCAGTCATCAACAACCGCTGATTGACAAGGCGATACCGATGTGTTTCAAAGAAGAATCTGAAGGCGGATCCGCGAAATGGCGCATGTCACAGATTTTTATTTCGGACAAGGATCGTGAAAAAAAGGATTCTGGGTCTGCATTGCATCTCATCACCCGACGAGACAAGAGTTTGGGTGGCAAATCTGGGTATTTCATGGACCTCCCTTATATCGCAATTTGGGCCGACCTTGGACTTGACGACAAGGAGGGGACTTCATTCTCAGCAACTTTTCCTGAGTGGGATGTTGAAGACCGGTGTTTGCGAATCCACGCTCCCGGCGTCAACAAAACCAACTATCCATTTTTGTCTCAGTGTGAAGGGTTGGAGGGGTGTTTGAAGGAGCTCGTTCAAATCCAACTTCTGCAGGAAGCAGACTCAGAATTCACTCAGCATTTGAACGAGCAGGTGAAGTTTGGCAGCACGGTGTCAGCCAGGCATATGAAATGGGAAGAATGAAATGATGTCCCGCGAACTATGTTGGCCTTTTCATTGTCATGTATCACCGCCGTCCTGTATCTGAAAAATAGTATGTGTTGTAACGTGTAGTAAACAGGAGTACGTGTGTCCACACATATTACATTATGTATGCACCCCCGAAACTGGGTCCAGGTCGACACCTCTTTATCAATGCAAAGTAAAAATGCGAACCCGGGGGGTAGCTTACAGGAACAGCCTCTAGCACTTAGCGCTTAGCTCTGCACGACAGTGCACCACTTATGTAATATCGAAACCGTTATCGCTGTGGGAATTCTGATTCTGCATCATAGGAAAAAAATATCACGAACACGATGCTGTTAGTAGCAGGCGACACACATCGACTTGCGCAGGTATTTTCGCTGCAACACACAGGATCACGGACAAACGAGCTAGTGTTCCCATCGTTCCGGTTACAGTTAACGCCGATTGGCGTGCCGGTGAGATCGAAACCAAACATCTTAGCGGCCTTGGCGTCGATCAATGATGCTCCGAGTACAACTCTGAGAGCCTTGTCGATTGACGATATGATTTGACACGAATGTGGCAGGTGAACCGAGACAAGGACTGCGATTGAAAGAATGGCGGAGAAGTGGACAAACATGGTTTTCAGGTGGGTAGCCTGAGAACACTGAAAAGCTGTAGGTAAGATTTTGCTGGTGCCTCCGCTATATACAAGTAAAGCGTCGATTCCGATGCGTTGGGCCCCTCATGCATCATGTCGTACCGACGACCGTTTGCGAAGAAAAAAAGAGGGTAATCACCTTCGGTCGGCCTGGGAAATCTTTGATAGATTTTGTCAATGGAAATGCTTGCATTGTACTATGCAGCAAGCTAGCAAAGGAAGGCGTAGGTTGCTTTCAGGTCACGTGGTGTTGATCTCTAAACCTGTCCCCTATACTTAGGGTGCATGAAGCGACGCTTACTTCTGTCCCACCACTCGACTCAGATGTCTAATCTTCGCACTGTTTCAGATCGGCTCGGTGATGCCACTCACAGCATGCTTGACAATGAGATGAAGACAGCGTTAACGATTTACGGATTGGGCCCCGATTGTGACAAACTTTCCACCCAACAATGTTCCTTACTCCTTTTTGTGATCGTCACTACTACCACGAGCAAAGCCAAACATTGTAACATTGATCGAAAGTACAATCATCCCGTCGAGGTAAACGACCTGGTCATAGCCAACCGGAAGTTGCGGGAGCAGCTCAACTCCGCATGGAGGAGCAAGTCATATCGCGAAATTCGAAACCTCGATAAGTGTTGTATCTGCATGATACCATCGTCGTTGACAAAAATCGATTGGTAATGTTTCCAGAAATTCTCCAAGTGGAACCAGAGCCATATTCGGACCCGGATCTAAGTCAGTGTTTCCCATTTTGCAGCTTGTTTGGTTGTCCGACGGTCTTGTTTACAGCCCTACTGTCGAGATTGGCAGCCGCGTTCACAGCAGGCTAATGTATACCAAGAGACGATGGCAGACCGCGCTTGGACAGCTGTACATTATTCTTTCCATTGCACTCCATTAGAAAGTCCCGCTGTTCATCTCTGCCTTTCTGACGGAGATATGGGAGAGGTGTCAACGTTTCAACCACCCACTATCAATATCATATGTGTATCGTATGCATGCCTGTGTGACGAATTGTGACGAGCTGATCAGTACTCCCCTATCCTCATTCTCGACTCATTGTATTCCACCATCGCACATGCGACGTCGCTCGCAGGGACGTGGATGTTCATGCCGCCCTTCCTTTACGGTAGGCATCCAACGCGTTACACAAGGAGGGAATTTGCCTCCGGAAACGGTCGATCTCGATTCTATACCCCTGGATACTCTTCAAGACCTCGAAAATGGCAGCGTGCAGATGTACCCACCAGGCCTCCGACAGACTGCCCATCTTTCAAATACAGGATGAAGATGGCTTGCTCTCTTTCTAGCTAAAGTGAGCGCGCATCAGCACAATGTATGAGTCCGCGAAGAAAACCAGCGCAAACCTCGAGAAATACAGTGTTAAAAACATCGACCCGACCCGTAAACGCGCACGAATCGCGTAAAAGTGTGTCCATGATGTCAGGGAGGTATACCATGGATGTGATTTGCTGGATGGTAGTACATATACACTTGCGTTCCGGGACGTTTGGCGCTCCAGATACTGAATGGACATGTAAGGGTGGGCTCTTTTCTAGCGCGCGCTTAAACTGCAAGGTAGAACTCCTGTCCATGGAAGGCCAGATGCACATCAGATATGCTAAGACGAGCCTGCATCTCTTACATGCAATTGCGTGGAGTTGCACCAATGGATGCATTGACCACAAGCGCATTCGAGGGCTCAGTATATGGTATGACATGGAGCTGAAATAGATTCAATTATCTAAATCACTCTACAGGATGGATTCGGTAGACTCACTGAGTTTATTTTCCTGGAAGGATTTATGTCATAATCCGAGTTTTCTATCGCAGAGGGCGAAATCCTCTCATTCCATGATGATCGTGCCCTTTTGGCCCCCTTTGAATGGTTCACCTTCCGCCTCTTAGGGTCTGATTCAGTGTAGACCATCCAATGGAGCTCCTCTAGCTCTTTGACGAGAGTACCGAAAGATGATTTATTGTTAGCCGCTAAGTCTCTTTGATGCTGCAACAGCTGAAACGGAAAAAATCAGCGTACTTCATCGAATTTGCTTTTAGAACCTCACTTTATGTGTATTTCCTAGTTCTCTGAGCCTGTCTTCAATCACTACATCCGACCTGGACAGGAAATCGAGAACGATTTCGTTGAAGTCTACAAAACGAAACTCCATGCCAGCTCAAAATGTTATCGATCAGAAAAGAATTCACCTTTCAAAGCAACAAGCACACTCCCTGAAACATCCTTTGACTCCCAGATCAACGTTTCGAACTTCTGTAAATCAAGCGTCTCTCACAAGCTGTGAAATCGTATTCTAAAGACCAACCTTGAAAAGGGCGAGCGCAGATTGCCGGTGTTCGAACTTGGCCTCCACTACATCACAAATGCTTTTGAAATGCGCATGGAGTGCTTTCCCCTGGTAAAAAAGCCATAGAATATCGTCTGCGAGGCGGTCAGAACGACCAAACGGTAATGCCGCATCCGGAGATTCAAATGGCCTATTTTTCGTGAACAATGTGGCACGCATACCAGAGGTAAAGGAGCGGGACATACGGTACCGGCGGGCTGGAAATGACAGAAGAGTATGGTGGAGGGGTCTCGTCAAGCTTGAACATGACAACAAATCGTTGAACAGACAAAGGAACAACACGAGCGAGGATGATTTATGCCGCTGGAGGCAATCTGAGAGAGATCTGTTAGTCACGTTGAAGCCGCCTGTCGACCAGCATGTCCCCGGCGTGCACGGAATATTTCAATATGCCAGGCGTATCTTGTGTTCTATGGAGTGGCGTTTGCCATCGTGACTGCTCTATCTTCATTTTCTCTGCGGCCAGTAGACGCTATGAAGATGGGGCTTGAAATTTGAGGTTGCCTTGAGGTCAGAAATTTGACGTATGATTCAAAAGAAGGGCTGTTGGACCCTGAGTTGATCGCCGCCTCGCGACACTGCTGCCACAAGAAAAGAGCAAAGGTCAAAGCAATGGGCCCAGCAATGGGCCCAGCAAGTTGAACACGAAATGCAATGAGGTACTGCCACAAAGCCTCACAGAATCATGGCATATATTAAACTAAACTCTTGAAGCCTAGTGAGAACTGGGTAAAGCTTGTTGAAGGTGACCTGTTGTGGATCTGTGACTCGATCATTTCTACAGCAAGTCTGGCAGTTTATGTAAGTTCTAGTAACTTCTTGCCAAAACCTCCGATCAGTCTCAGACTTCTGCAACCTGCAGCCTGGGGCGTTCACCACCCTGCCTCGTTGCATCACGCTCAAACATGCGTAGACGTTGCGTAGATGGATATAATGTCGACTGCTAGAAATCCAATGGAGGCAACGACCCGATATTCCGACGTCTGGCAAGTTGCAACGATACAATGGATACTACATACGCATCGTACCGGACGCAACCACAAACAACCCGTCACCCGCATACACCCATCGAGCCTTTGCAAATCACCTGGAGGTCCACAGCACGCCCGGAGACTTCCAAACCGAACCCGCATCCTCGCACGGCACAAATCTTGACCAGCGGCCTACCGGCCGAAAAGGTGCTATGTCTAGAGATAGAAAAGTTGTGCGACAGCACTCTCGTCATCGACCAGGCTTTCTACGACATCGGGAGACGGTTGTCTGACGCGTCCAGGGAGCAGAATAAGCGCGCCGACTTGTACGACAAGTGCCATGACTTGGAAACTCGGTGGAATCAACTCCATCTGGTGGGTGCTTGTGTCGATGGCTACATGAGAATGCTTGACGGAAATAGACGTACAAAAACCTTATCTGGCGCTCTAGGGATTTTGCTGGCGAGGCACAAAGTGCTGTTGACGGTGCGGTTGGCTTCCTTTGCTTCCTTTTCAAATATCTAGCTTATCCTAACCTCCTAGATTTTTACAAGCACGTTTTACCTTTCCTGAAAGATAGACGCAAGAGTATATCAGAAAAACAAGAAATCATCCGAGCGCAAATACCGGTAGGTTCTGACGTTGACTCAATTTTCCGTTCTCACCGCGGTTCAGGTGATTCAAAATAAATCACAACCATCTCAGAACCTATCCCAGGACTGTATGGTGCTCCTTCATATCGTCTAATCGCTGTTTATTGATTTATGAACAGTCATCGATTTTGGTGAAGCTCTGAATACGTATATTGTTGATTTCTCTCGTTATGTCGAAGGATTCAACACCGCCGAGGAAAGCACGAAAGTCGATGGATTGAAAGACGAACTACAAAGAACGAGAATCGCCATGGAGGCGTAAGTAATATACTTTTCCGTCTTACAAGATCTCATTTCGTTATCTTTCCAGCTTAAGGAAAGAAGTGCGTTGTTCCAATGTCATATTTCACCAGTATATGTTGACATGATGCACAGGTGAGAGAAATAGGCTGGAAGCTCGCTGCAGACGTTACTGTCGCTGGCATTGCCCTTCTTCTTGCCGTCTTGGCTCCTTCTTTTTGGGAAAGGCTCCCTACTGTTCAAGTGAGAATATACCTTGAACGAGACAACTTGAACTGACACATCTCCTTTCTCCAGACTTTGGGTGTGTACGGTATGAATGCTAAGAAATCTCTAGGTCAGTACCTGGATACACGGAGGCGGTGCAATTGTACGTCGGCTGACTGTTGTTATTGAAATCGTAAATTTAAACTCATTGATTGGCAGCGGCCGTCGTAGCCTATGAAGAGACGAAAAACAACTACGAACAGGAAAGCGCTTGTCTCAATCAGATGGTGAAACTAGAATGTACGCTTCAGGATGCGAGGCCGCTCGTCGACGAAGTCACGGCAAAGCTAGGGATTTTCGCAAGCGTCTGGGCTACGGTGGGTTTTTTAAAACTTTTTCTTTGACGCGAAGACCGGAAAGAGCATTGAATGTAATTTTTTTTTAAATTAGATCTGGTCTGACATGAGTAATTTGAAGAGATCCCTTCAGTACGCGGACGACCCAGCATCCCCGGTAATAATGCGATCACTTAAGCTTAAACGTTTGGCTGACGCTGTTGATTTTCTTCGAACAGTTGTTCATCATGCGGGTTGAAACATTGGAGGAATTGTATAGATACCTCAGTCATGCACTCCGCCATTACCAAGTCACTGTTCAGCCCCCTCGGAGCGGGTAGAAAACGCGCGGGACTGGAAAACCAAGGTACCTTTGTTAAAAGCCCTTCCAATCTGTCTCCTGTTTTCCAACGTCATGTCTTCTAGCTTCGATTGTATTCTGTATATCATCAGCATCTGAAAGTTCTTCGTTCTTGCAGCTCTGTCCATTGTCTATGCATGATGTAAAGTGATTTTCAAGAGACTGCAGGCCGGTGTTCCAGAACAGGAGTAAGTACTTTTAGATGTCGGGCCAGGAGAACGCTTTGCAATACCCTATAATACAAGTGCAATACCACATCCGACGACTATCCTTGCTTCACTTGTTGATCATCATGATTATAAACATGATATGATAGTCACATTGCCACGTTACATGCAATACACAAGTACCTGTATACTACACAAGCTGATCTCGTGGCTTCGTCACATGATGGGCATTGTAACGATCGTAAATGGGTCCAGTTCACCTGACACAGTCCGCAGACAAATGTGCGAGCATCGAATCCAATGGCTGCTGCTTCGTCACCCGATCCCGTACCGGCACGATGAACGACGAAAACACGAATGAACCGAGCAAAGGCGAGTCGGGAAGGACGCTTCCATCAAGCACGTGATCGTCTTCGTCAAACGTATACCCAAACGCACTCCGAAAGGGGGACTTGAGACCGGGAAACAACGGGCTCACCGGCACTTTCGGGTATCGGCGTGATGCCGGCTTCCGCTCGCGCTGACAACGGCGATCATAATGATCATCATCCGCTGAGGAATCTCCACTGCTGTCGTTGTTGTCGACGTTGACGATGAAAAAGGACGTTCGTCGGCGTGAGACGTCGACGATAGGCGAGCCGTGTGTTCGCTCTTGATCTAAGTCGCTCTCGCTGTCACTCTCGTCGACCACGACGAATTGGTAGACGTCGTGTTCGCTTGCCGAATCATATGTCGCATCGCTGACACTCTCAGCGACGCGGGCTTGCCCTTCGAAGCAACTGTTAGCACCTGCGTCTGCGGACATAAACTCGAGGGGCTTCACCTTCTAAATCCTTTTCCAAAGAGTTGTTCTCGGGTATGGCTTGGTGATGGATGACAGTGTCGGAGTAGAGATCCGTATGATTGTCTTCTGCCTCCACTGGCGCCACCCGATCGTGCTTGTCACGACCCAGAATCTCCATAGCAAGGACCGCCGCTGTCACCTCTTCATCGAATAAATGCGCCATCTCCCCCTTGTACGCGTATTCGGCCCGTAACCATACGAACAAGCGCACCATGGTGATAGATTTGAGTCCAGCATAAAGCAGTGGCATGTCCTTGGGAACGGCTACTGTTGATCTGGTCAACTTGGCGATGCGCTCAGTAATGTGCTCGGCAAGGAGGTCTGCGTCGTCTAGCTGAGAGGTTGTTTCCTCTCCCAAAATCTCGGCGGCGAGAGTACGAGGCGTGATATGCTCCTCGAAGAGATGCGCCATCTCTTCCATGTAGTCGTGCTCGGACTGCAACCATATGAAGAGACGAACCATGGTGATGGAATTGAGGCCCGAGTAGAGAATCGGCACGTCCGTCGTGACCATCTCCGATGACTTGGTCAATTTGGTGATTTCGGCTGCAATCTCCTCCGCAAGTACGTCAACTTTGGAGGCGGAAGAATCGAAGGTGGAGAGGTCGGCGCCAGGTGCAAATGATTCCTTGGAGTCGGTCATTTCCTGAAGCGCCTCGTGGTCGATCTTGTATGATGCATTAAACGGCATCAGTGGAATGCAGTGCACGGCACTGATGACCATCCCCAGATTGTCCGGGAAAGAAGTATGCAGATAGTCGCGAGCACGTTCGAAGAGGGACAAGGAGTCGAGCGTCTGTGGGCTAGCAAAGAGCACGATCTTGTTGGTCGTAGAGGACTTGACAAGCTTGAAGTTGGTGACGTTGAGCGAGCTGTCAGCGAAAGCAGGAGCCAAAACATGCTCGACGTAATCCAGATCGATGAACAAGCCGTTGACTTCGACGTTGCGCGAACTGCGACCACGGATAGCGATAGTGCCATCTGGTTGCATGCAGCCAACGTCGTCCGTGTAGATAAGTACATCGTCCTCATTCCATGGGCGGAACACGTGACGAGAGGCTTCATCGTTGTCCAGGTAGTGCGTCGCGCTTTGGCTCGTGATAAATGCAACGATCCCAGTTACGCCATCACTTGTCTTCGGAATGATAGAAAGTGACTCGTCAAGATGAACAAGATCTGTACAACCTTGCGTAGCTCCAAACGAAATTACGGATGGCGTTGGATCGGTCGGACGAATGAACATCTGCGAGGTGCCCGCAAAAGCAACCTCGGAGCACTTCGAATTGACGTCATGAGACGAAAGTGAAAACAACCACAGGAGAAAAGAACTCACAGCGTAGTTGCAGGCTATCGTTGCACTTGGGGAAATGACACGTGCCAACTCGAGATCGCAAATGCTAAGTGATTCACCACCAATATCCATCCGGTAGAAGTGGCTGGGGCCACTTGGAACCTGGGATCCACCAAAGCGCATTTGAGCAAAGTCGGCAAAAACGCGGAAGACGCTCGGCGTAAAGTGAACGCGAAGGAGCTGGGAGTTGTGAGTCGATTCAAGCTGCTCGCACAGGGCAATGCATTGATTTACCACAGAAGTCGACGGGTCGAGGTACAAAGTTGTCTGGTTAAACATGAAGCGACGAATCTCGAAGAGCGGGTGCAAGGACGTCTAATGCACATATCGAATTAGTAACTTTGGTCTATCGATATCCAGAAAATACTAACTGTTTCACCACGAAGCCATTGGCCATCCATAGGCTGAAGAGTAGATGGATCTTCTGACAATGCGTTCAAGCTCCTACGCATGGGGTAAACGATGCTCTTGGGCACCACAGTACTTCCACTAGTAGGGGTAATGGAACAAATCAAGGGAACAACTTCGACCACTTCCGCCGGGGAAGGAGGGTCCACATGTTTCAGAGGTTGTTGGGACTGGACGGAACTAAAAGTGGAGACGGCATGTACCCCCAGGATGGCCGGTGGCTCCGAACAACCGAGAAGGACGAGGCGCACACTTGATCGCTCAGGGACGACCTGGAGAACATCGTGCGTCCAATTTGAAGAAAGAAAAACAGTCGTACGACCAGATAGCCAGATCGCGTGAGCCGCAGCAACGTAGTCAATCTCAAGACTAAGGTACAGAAAACATTAGTCTATCCATTTACTGAAAGAGACCGATGAGCTTACCCCATGTAAAGACCTATTGGGCACCTGGCTCCATCATCAAAGTCATTTATTTTGTCAGCGATCTGCTTGACACGGGCCCAAAGAGCTGCATATGACCATTGATCCCTTCCGCTCATGACCGCAGGCTTGAACGGGTGCTTCTTGGCAGCTTGGAGAAGGGCCTCCTTAGGAGTAGTATACAGATGAAACATCGTAGAAGCTTGTAAAACTAGTGTTAGAATGAATAGGAAAATTACGGGACCTGCCCGGGTCAGCGAGAATGAAGAAACAGGAAGGACGGAGGGATGAAGCCAGGAGGCACAACTTGGCCTCAGCCATCGTCTTGGAGCTACTTATATCGCAAGTGCTGAGTGACGCTGGTCTCCACGCGATGATGATGGTAGAGAAGGCGCGCAGTGAGGCAGTGCTGACTCGATGACAGTACATTTCTGTGGCAAGCTTGACAGGAGTCAGGATCCGGTGTCAATTTGAGTCTTGATTAGTATATATTAGCCCCGGAGTGGCAGAACCTAGGCACATGAACTTGGAGTTAGAACAGGCCCGGCCGACCGAAGGCAATGTTTTGTCGTCATCTGCACATCGTGCCATGTCAATGTGACATGCTGATTAGTAGACAACTGAGAACTTAAAACAGCCGCACCATTATAAAATCCAAACCCGCCAACTAGTAGCATACGTTTAACTCCAGCAGCATCTCTCCTGAGGCACGAGCCCAAGCGGGCAGGATGTTTCATAAAGACGACATCCAACTCAAATTAGTAGGACAGTGGGTTGTCGGCGTACAGGCATCTACGACGTAAAAGCATGCTTCCAAGTATTACTCTGTTTTCATGACACTCTCAATACGTTTTTCTTGTACTCTCTTCTTGAGATCGTTCCAGACTGGGAAGCCACAGGCGAGCGTAGCAAAGACATACACAGCCTAATGGCCGTGGTCAGCACGGATAGGAAAGAAAAACGGTGGCCATCACTCACTGTGACAAATGTTCCCTTGACGTATTGCCTGCAGAGATAAAACGAGTAAAGACTCTCAAGGCCGTGTAGAGCAACAGAAACTTGAAAGGCGATCTTTATAGCTGGTTGGAAGCCTTGGAAGCCAACCAAAGTCGATATAGTATGTGCAGGCGCAAATACTATATCGTTAACGTCGGTGGGTATGAGCGGCAAAGAAGTTCCTCGGGGTGGCGCCCAACCGAAATACACTGCAGTGAGCATCATGCACCCAATGTATATAGCACGGGATGGCAAGCGGAATGATGTTATCTTGGGAGATCGAAGCTAGATTCAGGTACGGGACACAACCAACTGAGTAAATATCTCTTCAGACGACAGCACATTCAAGGCCTCACCATCCCAAGCGCCTCCTGCGCGTCAGCTTTCATTGAAAGTAACCTAGGCTTGACCTCCTCGTAGCCGACAAGTGGTGGATCGAATTTGACGTGAACAGAGCCAACATCACCGCTATTTAACGTGTAGGAGAGGTTCATCCCCTGGTAAACGGCGTGTTCAGATATGACCGAAAGGAAACCTGCGTCGCAGGCAACCGTACTTTGGAGTCTATGGATTTCATCTTAGCAGAGCCCACATTTGCGGTGACTTTGCCAAAGTGCTTGACGTATGCAACTAGGGTATCCGGATGGTTGCTCATGTACATGCAGAGAAAGCCGGATTTGGAGGCAACTGGATCGGACATGACGTGCTCTTCAAGCGAGAGGTGAGTGGGTATATGGGTATAATACTTTGTTGACGAGATGGGGGTATTGGGAGGAGGATACGAAAGCTTTCACCGCTTGAACGACCCATTGGAGTAAAGCCATAAGGTAAGCGTACTACATATTTGGGGACCCAGCCAATGAACCGAAGTAATTAGTAAGCATACCTTACTACAAGCCTACATGAATGTTAATGAACAACGATTCTCGAACACTACCAACAGCATCCTCATGCAGCTTCTCGAACCTCTTAGCGTTCCGAAAGAGCTGTCTGTAGATGTCCTTGGCCACACGAGGTCACCGCAATCCATCGACGCTCCCGTAGCCCGCAAATGGCAGCTTTCCTGCAGCGATATGGATGGCCTCATCGGCACCCTTGTCACCCATCGCAGTCTCGCACGCAGATAGGAATGCCAGTCCGCCACGTGGACGAGACAGGCAAATGATGTCACATAGTTTCAGGCAACGTCCGTCAGCAAGACAAAGACCGCTGTGGATTGGTTGGTGGTCATCCTGGGTTCCATGGCATGCGAAATGAACCCAGTCTACTTCTTTCAGTATCCCAAGTACTTCTTCGACCGTTCCGACCGCGGATTCCAGGAGGGTCGTTTGTGCAGCGGAATTTTGGATGACTTCCTCTATGTATGTTAGCTCCTTCGTCCACACCTGGGAGTGGATGCAGACCATCCGATGGTGGCTGACGGACGGCGAGAAAGCAAAGTTCTCCCTTGTGCACGCTCTCAGGATCGGGCGAGGGTGTGAGAATGCCAAGGGTGGGATGTAAGAAGACAATACACCAGACCCCCCCATCCGGACTTGGTGATACATGACAATGAAAGAACCTACACAGCTCACATGAAACTACTCCTTATTCGGGACATGCTTCTCTTCCCACTTCATACGCCTGGCTGACGCCGTGCTGCCAAACTTCACCTGTTCGTTCAATTACTGAATGATTTTTAAGCGCGTTCCTTGAAGAGATTCGATTTGAACCAGTGTGCTTCAATTTAGAGATGTCCGTCGGGTCTGATCGCGCTAGTCCGAATGGAGCTCAGCGGTCGTCACAAGAATGTGGTAGAGCGCTGAGGAAGAAAGAGAAAGAAAGAAGATATAGTGCGACGTGTATTACGTAGCACATGCAAAGACCAGTCGCGGATAGTGGCGATAATGATAACTATAAGGATAGGCATACGACATCTAATAGGGTCTATGTCTCCGAGTGTGGTCGCAACCTGGTCCTATCCGAGCTGTGTGTAAGGCAGGAATACCTTGTCTCCACGGGAGGAAACGCGGGCCGAGTTATCTGGAAGAGAAATACTAAGTGCGATGAGAGAAACGGGAAAATCTCACGAACATCTCTCATTAGGTGGCGATAAATCTGCAATTTTGGAGGCGGTCGAAGCAAACACAACCCAAACAGGTTGATTCGGCTCGAAATGAGAGTACTTGCTCACGACTCTGCAGAAAATATCAGCTGGGCAATATTTTTTGTCCCCAGATCGAAGAGCAAGTGTGTGAGCCTCGTCGATTGCAATAACCAATCTGGGTCCGTCGTCACCGCAAGGGAAGACCTTATTCAAACATTCGTTCATGCTTGTATATGCCGCAAGGAGAACCGAATCGTAAGAGGCGACAGTTTGGCTGGAACCCTGTGTGTCTGATGTTATTCAGATAATGCACCTGGGATGCAAGATGAAATGGTAGTTACCAGAAAGCTTGATCATTTTGAGCTTTCGAGAATTAATATCTTCTTTCGTGACTGCGGCCCCGCTACCTGTCGGACTACCTTCTTTGACGAGCACACCGAGGAATATTTCTTTCATCTACGAAATATGGTCAACTCGATTATACATTTCCGAACGAGAATTCATTACCTCCTGGTATTCTTCGTAGAGCGTACTGAAAAATTTGCACCTGGTAACATGGCCTATTTGGCACATCTCATGGATCCAACTATCCTTCTTCTCCCTAGCAAGGCACTTCGCGACCGTTTTGAAAAGAGCGACGAAGAACGCATAATAGACAGCCTCGTATGGTTCTTCGTCGGAAAATTCGGTCAGCATTTTGCAGGGGAGCGGATCCCGTGGAGGGTATGCCAGTCCTTCACGTTCCGAGGACAGGTTCATATAGATTACTATAGCACCGGAACTGGACAACTAAGATTGGTTTAATGACCGTCGATGTATGCGAAATAACATGAATCGAATCATTTACCTTGGTCAACATTCTCGATTTACCAGTACCCGAACTTTGGACGATAGAACAAAACTTTGCATAATATGAGGGAGTATGCGACTTGAAGTGGTTGAACAGTCGTTCGTTGTTAGTCAAGTACTCGTAAAATCCTTGAACAGCAGTACCGCAATAGACTCCTTTGGACGAGGTTGACAATTTCGACGATAGAGCTGTAAACAAGACCGTCGGACGGCATCAAACAAACTGCAAAATGGGAAACACTGACGTGGGTCCGGGTCCGGATATGGCTCTGGTTCCACTTGGAGAATTTCTGGAAACATCACCAATCGATTTTTGTCAACGACGTTGGTATCATGCAGATACAAGAATGCACACGCTTACCGAGGTTTCGAATTTCGCGATATGACTTGCTCCTCCATGCGGAGTTGAGCTGTTCCTGCAACTTCCGGTTGGCTATGACCAGGTCGTTTACCTCGACAGGATTATTGTACTTTCGATCAATTTTGCAATATTTGGCTTTGCCCGTGGTAGTAGTGACGATCACAAAAAGGAGTAAGGAACATTGTTGGGTGGAAAGTTTGTCACAATCGGGGCCCAATCCGTAAATCATCAACGCTGTCTTCATCCCATTGTCAAGCATGCTGTGAGTGGCATCGCCGAGCCGATCTGAAACAGTGCGAAGATTAGACATCTGAGTCGAGTAGTGGGACAGAAGTAAGCGCCGCTTCCTGGACCCTAAGTATAGGGGACAATCAACACCACGTGACCTGAAGGCATTTGAATCACCTACGCATCCCTTATATTTTTTTGCTAGCTTGCTGCGTAGTGCAATGCAAGCATTTCCATTGACAAAATCTATCAAAGATTTCCCATGCCGACCGAAGGTGATTACCTTTTTTTCCTTTCGCAAACGGTACGACATGATGCATGAGGGGCCCAACGCATCGGAATCGACGCTTTACTTGTATATAGCGGAGGCACCAGCAAAATCTTACCTCCAGCTTTTCAGTGTTCTCAGGCTACCCACCTGAAAACCATGTTCGTCCACTTCTCCGCCATTCTTTCAATCGCTGTCCTCGTCTCGGTTCACCTGCCACACTCGTGTCAAATCATATCGTCAATCGACAAGGCTCTCAGTTGTAGAGCATCATTGATCGACGCCAAGGCCGCTAAGATGTTTGGTTTCGATCTCACCGGCACGCCAGTCGGCGTCAACTGTAACCGGAACGATGTGAACACTAACAGTGGTAGCTCGTTTGTCCGTGATCCTGTGTGTTGCAGCGAAAACACCTGCGCAAGTCGATGTGTGTCGCCTGCTACTAACAGCATCGTGTTCGTGATATTTTTTTCCTATGATGCAGAATCAGAATTCCCACAGCGATAACGGTTTCGATATTACATAAGTGGTGCACAGTCATGCAGAGCTAAGCGCTAAGCGCTAGAGGCTGGTCCTGTAAGCTACGCCCCGGGTTCGCATTTTTACAAAATCACGCATGTATATATATATACGTGTATTGCTCTCCTTGATTCTGTACCAAGGCGGTGTTCTACTTTGATTTGCATTGATAAAGAAGTGTCGACCTGGAGTCCTGGACCCAGTTTCGGGGAATGTAATATCACGGTGTGGACACACGTACTCCTGTTTACTACACGTTACAACACATACTATTTTTCACATACAGAACGGTGGTGATACATGACAATGAAAGAACCTACACAACTCACACGAGAAACTACTCCTTATCCGGGACCGTATCCTTCCCTTCCCACCTCATATGCCTGGCTGACGCCGTGCTGCCAAACTTCACCTGTTCGTTCAAACGCTGAGTGAATTCTGAGTCTGCTTCCTGCAGAAGTTGCCCCTCGAACCCTAGACCCTCTCTAGGCCCTCGTCGCTATCGCGAACCCTCACCGTCCCCCTCGGAACACTCCTCGGCCTCACAAGAAGAGGTACCCACTGACGACGACATCGTCATATCCACTGAAGATCATGAAGATCTTACCCTCGCCCACGCCCTCTCATCCTCGTTGGTGATCCCACGAGTCCCCACACCCCCATCGCCCACGCCGATCAGTAGATCGAACCCCTTCACCCCACCCCCATCCATGTCCCACTCCACCCCCACCTCATCGTCGGTGAAACCCACCGAGCTGCACCTCGGAGTCCCTGAAGACTTCGATGGATCCTACGAGCGTGCCATGCCCTGGTACTACTCCGTCATGGCCTACCTCATTGTCAACAGTGAGGTATACAACACCGACCAAAAGAAGGTCGCCTACGCCCTCTCCTTTATGAAGAAAGGGTCAGCACTCACCTGGGCCGATACCTATCGGCGAAAGGCTATCGAAGCCACCACCTTCGGAACTCTCGACGAGTTCACCAAAGCGTTCAAGGTCTCCTT
>JBBPML010000147.1:0-58839 GCA_038090275.1 Austroboletus novae-zelandiae | reverse complement strand
AGAAATGCAGACATTAGCACATTTCAAATAGTTTAGGAAGAGACAGGAGAGGAGAGGGTAGAATTGATGAGATGGGTTACTTGAACAGCATTTTTAACCTTGCCAGAGGTGATACTAGAGACAATTCATCTTCTGTCAGTAGAGGAAAGCTTGGAAGGAGGATCTAATTTGATGTTTTTCTTGCCTGGATGAATTTATTTGATAACCCTGGCCACAGTGGACTTCCACAGACCAGTTTGGGAGGATATTTTTCTAGCAGAAAGACTAGATTCAAAGAGAAACAGGATATTGGCTCTAGCAGAGATAGAAATGAGCTTTATGGTGAAGTAGGGTTAGCCTGGTGGTATTCCTGCCCTTAATAGTGCTTAGAGTTATGTAAGTTACATAATGAGATAGGATTGAAGCACAGCATCCATCAGAACACTATGTTATTTACCAAATAATGATTGATAACATCATGGTCAAATAAGTATCCCAATGACATGTCATTTTAATATGGTTGTATCTCAGTGCCATGGCAACCAAATCACATAACTAAGAGCTCATTTTCAGGGTGAGGGTTAGGGTTATCGATCACCCTGCAAGGATTAGAGCTAACAGGTTTTGATTCTCTTGCAAATGTTACATCTTTCCAAAATGCCCCAACATTGAGACACTTATTTGAGCCACTGTAACAATGGTCCATGTGATAATACAATGAATGGCCTATGGTGTAAGTGAGAGTGGGATATAATGGGAAATACTAAATCCGGTCAGTGGATCAAAGGAGATGATAAGGTCCATGATGAAAGAAGGATATGAAATAGGTAAAATGAAGTAACTATACCAATACAGTTAGAAGTCCAAATAGGAGTTGTCAAATGAAGACAGATCGAAAGGGAGAATACTAAATATAGATGAGTCCATGTCTGAAGGGAGAGAATAGAAAGACTCATCACATGTAACTTCATAGTCATCAGGGAATAGGATCCTTAGACAGTCCTCTGATAGTTAATTGCCACAAGTGTCCATTAGGATACTTGTAACATCATTTGGATATCCCTTTGCAGGAAGCTCATGGTCAACAACATTGCTCAAAAAAAGTCACACAACTTCTCTGGTATGTATATAGACTCCATATACATCCTCCACAGATAGAGCTGTCCAATCTCTTCAAGGATGGTAGACTCTTTCAGCAGCTTCTATGTTGTGACTTCAACACTTTTAGTGGTTTTCTGAAGCCTGTAAATGTCTTCTGGGATATTCATCTTACATGTCAACTCATCCAGCTCGCTCTGAACTCTGTCAGGTGAGCTTTAATCATTTGTGTGTGTAATCTTAAATATTCTGCAGTATTATCAACTCATTTTCAATGTCATTGACACTTCTTGATGGCCTCAACATGTTTGTGTTATCTCTGAGCTCATTTAGCTCATCTAGAGAATCTGTAGGTGAGTCATTGAGGCATCTTCACTCTGACAGTTTGTATATCTGATCGGATGCATTCAGTAGTTTCTTTAGCATTTTCCAATCATCTCCTTGTTAAGTCCAATTTCACAGAGGTCCAGGTACTTATCTCCAGAATGCTGGAGGTATACTGAGGCAAGGACTTTGGCTTCACCTTATGTGGTGTGCCCTTATATGAGTTGAGAGTTCTTAATTTATGGGAGGGTTAGAGCAAGGGGTCAGAGGGTCAGAGGTGAGTCATCAAAACTTAGGCACAAGAATGCTAAGATAAGATTAATGGTGGAGAAGGGGAAGTGTGGAGACTAGAAGATATTTATTTGAACAGAAGTATGAAGACATACTACAGGAGTTTATATATGAATGGTCATAGTCCAGAAAGAGTAAAGTATGACTCGGAGAAATGGAGGTTCCAAGATTCTGGTGCAGTGGCGGTTAGTCGCATAGTTGAAACTGTGCTCCTTACCTTGAACACTGCACATCAGAATGGAGTCTAACTTATAGGAAGAGGACAGGAATGTATTGTGAGGGTAACATACAAAAGACAAGGGACAATGGAGAGACAGAATATATCAGAGGTCTAAAGATGTATCATTGGAGGCAATACAATCAGAGAACTGGAGAGAACTTGGTGAAATTCTGGGATATGATACTCCTGATACATCCAGATCACCACTGGCATGCTCAACATCTTGGTTCATATATCTGATTCATCCTCTCCTTCTCCAAGCTTGAGATTTGGGGACTTGTTCTGTGGCTCATCTGGTATATCTCCAGTGTGTCTATAATTTATCAATCAACTTGACATGCATCCATTGTCACATTCTACTTCCTCCCCCCCTCCCCTCTGAGCACATTGCTTGGGGTTCCTTTCTTTCAAACTGTGGGTTCATCTGGTAGGCTTTATGTTTAGGTTAATTATTAAGATTTGATGTAGTTTACAATGTATACTACTAATAGTTAAGCAAATCTAGTAAAAAGAACACCTTCATCAACAATTGTGGCATCATATGGCTCTGTTGTTACTGCCTGTCAGTTAGTCACAATTTTCCTAGATATAGATTTGATTATCATTTGCCCTTAATCATGCTTGGATTAAATATGCGAGCTATTTTCCTTATTGCATGCATGTATGTGATAAACCAATAATTCATTGAGTAGTTTTTCACAGAATCCAGGTGCCACACTGACATCCATGTGGCCAGTGCACAGTCATCTCCCCTCTCTCACCACCACCTTTGCATATTCCCTACCTACTCTCTTTTTATTTAATGTTTATTCTTTGTTATTTTCATTCCAACCTGAATCTGGTTATTGAATGGTGTATATATTTACTTCCTAGATTTTGAATTATTAATCCAACCTGCTCATCTTACTGATACCCACTAACTTTCTGTTTATTTATCAGACTTGCTCAAGAGATGGCAAAGTACATTTATGATCTTTGAAATAATTCTAATTGTCATTTTACAGGACATGTAATGGTTCAGTGTGGCCAATGCATGAAAAAACTCCCCACTTACATTCAGCTATACCATCTGCATGAAGTTTATATTTGCTACAATAGTATGTTTTTCTCTTCTTTTCTATGTTTTTCATTGCTGACTGCTTCAGTTTTTATATTCCAGATTCTGATCTTACTATACAATAACAGCCAGATCAACTATTTCATTGCTCATATGGCAAGTTTATTACCTCAACTCAAATGAAGTAAGGAGGCACATCATAGAAGGCTACAAACTCTCTTCTCTGCTGAACAATGATGAACTTGCAGCTGGAAACATATCTAATAAGGGAGAACTGTCTATTGACTTATCCTCTTCATACTATCATACTGATTGCCCCAGTTATCAATCCACAACCTTTGCATGCCTTCAGCTCTTAGTTTTATTGTTATGATTACATAGATACTTTGTTTACTTAGTATGTTTTTTTTCTGTCTTCTATTGGACTTAGCTCTTGTTTTTTGAGTTCAACTTGGGCTCTTCTTTTCTTATCCTTTTTGAATCACCACTTATCTATTTAGCATGACTTATTCACAGTCATATCACTAAGTCACCTCTTGACACATTACTACTGTATCTTCTATAGTGACTCAGCATTCTTCATGCTTCCCAATATTGTGTTCTATCACTGACTCCCCTTCATTTCACTCTCCACTTTATTGTTTTCAAACTTGTATATAAATCATACAATACCTTGTTATACCTTAATTTACATAGACCTTCATAATCTAACCCTTACATTAATTGCCATTGGATCCCCAAAGTCTTCATCATTGTCATCCTTGACAACTTTTTTGACTTTGTCTAAGATATCCCCTAGTGATTTCAAACCTCTAAACCTCTTTGTAGTTTATGCTAGACTTAGATCAAGTGTAACACTCATTACATAAGAATTCTTGTCTGTTATCCTGCTCTTATCACATATAGCCACTCATTCCTCCTTTGACATTATGGTTGACTCCATGTACAATCTTATTATATGCACCCAATATGCTGAAGTCATCCTGACACATTATATCTATTCTCATCTTGTTTCTGCTTACTTACTTCACTGTTCACCATGCTCTTACTTTGAGTCCATATTTAACAATCTCAGCATTTGTGAACCTCATTTGCCATCTATGTCATTTATTATAGCTCCAATCCATAGTTTTCCAATCAAGCCTAGTTTCACTTGCTCATTGCCATCTCAATCCCTTGCCTTTTCATCATCTTGCTCCTTTTGATGACATGCATGTAAGAACCATTCTAGCAATGTTTCATAATCAGTTAACTATTTTATACAAAATGTTTACAGCTCTAGAGGCACTATAATCACTTTTCAGATTGATTCAAACCATGTGGTGGTGCAACTGCATTGCACACTCTCTGATTACCTTGCTCTCATATGTATGTCCTGCTTTGGATGCATCTTTTGCATCCCTCAATCTTATAAATAATGCTCAAAAATTATTTTTGCTTTCTATACACTGCTATATAAATGACACAATATCATTCATGGATATAATACTGCCAATCACCAGTAATTCATAGCACTGCCTTTATAGCATAACCAAAGGCTTTGTTCCTGATTGTCATATCACAGAAAATCACCAAGTCCCCTCTAGTCCTTCAGTCGTATCCCCTCCAGTGATACACCTCCGGACCTCCAGTATTATCTCTGTCTCAATACTCTCCAATCTGTTATGTTACCTTTACGATACATTCCTGTTCTTCCACTCTTAGTTAGACTTCATTCTGACATGCAGTGCTCAGAGTAAGGAGCACAGCTCTGGCTGTGCAACTAACTGGCACTGCACCAGAACCTCAGGACCTCTGTCCTCCGAATCTTACCTTACTCTATTCGGACTTTTTTCCTCCATATATAAACTTCTATACTATGTCTCTGTATCTCAGTTCAAATATCACATTAGTCTCCACACCTCCCGTCTCTGCCATTGATTTCTCATCGGCATTCTCGCATCTGAGTCTTGACAACTCACCTCTGACCCTCTGACCCCCCACCCCAACCCTCACACAAATTAAGAACTCCAGACTCGGATAAGGGTGCACCACATATAGTGAAGCCAAAGTCCTTGCCTCAGTATACCTCTGGTATTTCAGAGATAAGTACCCGGACCTCTGTGGAACCAGATTTAACAGTATATTTGAACTCACACTTGTTACAAGTCCCTTCCTATTACATCCCATCTTATACCATCCTTCAGCAATCGCAAATGGCTACCCATGTCATGTATACCTGCACTTATTCTTGGAGAACCCGAGAACAAGAGCCGGCTGCTCAGCCAAACCCCTATTCATCCCTCACTAGCTCTCATTGTATCCCTGAACCCATTGGGCAATTCCAAAGCTTCTCTGCTCATTGACCTCTCTCCTCTGCCTCTCATGCATGCCAACCAATGTTGAGCACATACATTGAAGAGCTCTCCGAGAGTGACAAAGCTACTGAAAGAGCTTTCCCTGGCAGTTACCATACACCACCACCTCCACTCCCATCTCCAGACCATGATGATGGTCCTAGCGATGATTCCACAGATCCCAACTCAGACAACAAAGAGCCCAACATTCCTGGAGGCCTCCCAGGTCCCGGCGATGACCCAGACAATGACCCCAGAGATAGCAACAACAGTAATGACATTGGCGCCAACAACAATGGCATCAACTCCAAGGAAGTATTGGCCAATCTGGCTGATATTATCTGAGGCCTGTCTCATGCCAACCTCCACCCCAATGACTCCAGTGGTCAATGCACCAAGGTTCGTGAGCTGGACCAATTCAATGGAATGGAGCCTCGCAAGCTCCAGATCTTCCTTGTCCAGTGTGAACTCAATTTCCAAGATTGGCCTAGAGCTTTCTGGAACAACTGCACCAAGGTCACTTTCGCACAATCGTTCCTCAAAGGAATGACTCCGGAATGGTTCGAGCCAGACCTCCTCAACATCGGAAACCCTGCTTTCCATCCCACATGGATGGATAGATACCGGGATTTTGTGGTTGAGTTGAAAGACAACTTTGATTTCCACAACCCAGTTGGAGATGCAGAGCACCAGCTCGACAACCTCAATATGAAAGACACACAATGCATCAACAAGTATGTCATTGAGTTCAATTGGATCGCTTCACAGGTCTGAGGCTATGGAGAAGGTGCACTCTGGCTCCATTTCTACAATGGCCTCCCAGACTGGATCAAAGATAAAATCTCCTGCATCGGCAAGCCGCCCATGCTCGCTGCTCTCTGGAACCTTGCACAGTCTATTGATGCACAGTACTGGGAGCGTAAGTCTGAGATCTCACACCAGCAGAAGAACTCCACTTCTCAAAAGCCTGCCTCTGACAACAAAGCCTTCTCCGACAACAAGTCCGGCAGTCAGAACAACAACAACTTCAAAGGCAAGGCTGCCACCACTTCCCCCACGTCAAATCCCTCCAGCACCACTAGTGCCTCCACTTCCCCCCATAACCAAACCTCTTCTCGAAGCTTGGTAAGGACAGTAAGCTAACCACTGCTGAATGCAAATGATGCTTTGACAATAAGCTCTGCATGTTCTGCAGACAAGGCAGACATGCCACGAAGGATTGTCCCTGGTCAACCTCCTGTGCATCCAAAGCGTGCACTGCTAAGCCAACTCTGGAAGCCAACCTGGAGGCCTCTTCTGAGGTGAAAAAATAGAGTGCAACCTCTGATGCTCCACACAGCTGGATGGTTGTGTTGACACCGTATGTGCACCCAAGGAGATCCATCTCAATGTGTCCACTCTCTCAGATCCTTGGTCACTCATGTCCTCCATTTCTTTAGTCACTTATGATATCGCTCCTTTTCCTGCACTTGTAGATTCAGGATCCTCTGATTGTTTCATAGATACCTCTTTTGTGAATAAGCATAAACTGTCCACCTATATGGTACCCCCACTCCTTCTCTGACTCTTCAATAGCATGTCGAATTCCACCATCATCCAAGCTCTTGACCTCTCAGTAATCTTTCCAACTGGTGTTATCACCCTGACAACATTTTATGTCACTCTGCTAGATGGCTCCTGCTCCTTAGTCCTTGGACATAACTGGCTCACTCACTACAATCTATTGATTGACTGGGTCTCAAGCAGTATCTCATTCTGCCCTACTCAGCAGCCCAGTTCAGCCCCTCTGAGCTCACCTCTGGCATCTGAGGCTCCTTTGCCTCTGGTCATCCCATCCATCAATACATCACATTTCTCTGAGTGTAAGGCTCCTCCCATCATGCTTATCAATACTCTAGCATTCACTTTGACATGCCACCTTCAAGGCTCAGTACAATTCAGTATGCAAATTTGTCCCCGAGAAGGTGACCTCCAAGCCGCAGCTACCCAACCTCCTGAAAAGATTGACCTCTCCAGAGTATCTCCAAAGTATCACGACTTCTTCAACATGTTCAGCAAATGATGGGCCAACTCACTCCCCTCTCACCATGAACACAATCTTAAGATCGATTTAGAAGAGGGTACCTCACCTCCCCTCGGTACCACCTACTCCCTTTTACCCTCTGAGCTTGAGTCCCTCCATGCCTTCCTAGACGAACACCTTTCCATCAGATTCATCCAACTCTCTTCTTCTGCCCATGCAGCTCCAGTCCTCTTCATCTGCAAGAAGGATGGTTCACTCCATCTTTGCATTGACTTCAGAGGACTGAACAAGATCATGAAAAAGGACTGAAACCCCCTTCCTCACATCTCCGACCTCCTCAATGCTCCTAGCTGCACAAAGATCTATTCCAAGATTGATCTCTGGCACACATACCACCTGGTCCATGTCACTGAAGGTAATGAATGGAAAACTGCTTTCTGAACGTGGTATGGATCCTATGAATGGCTTGTCATGCCATTCAGCCTCATGAACGCCCTGGTGGCATTCCAGCAGTTCGTCAATACCATTTTCGCTGATCTACTCGATGTTAGTGTCATTATCTACCTCGACTACATTCTCATCTTCTCCAAAGACATGGCCTCCCACAAGGAGCATGTCAAGGAAGTTCTATGACACCTTTGGAAGCATGGCCTTTATGCCAAACCTAAAAAATGTGAGTTCCATATGGACTCCACTGAGTACCTTGGTTACTGGATGTCCCCCTCTAGCCTTACTACATCTCTGAACAAGGTCCAGTTGATCCTTGACTGGCCTGAACCCGGGAAGGTCAAGGATGTCCAGTATTTTTTGGGCTTCGCCAACTTCTACCAGTGTTTTATCCACAACTACTCCAACATTGTTGTTCCCCTTACCTGCCTTACATGCAAAGGTATTTCCTGGCAGTTTTCAGATGCCTATTACTCTGCTTTTCAAGCACTTAAGAACACTTTCACCTCCACTCCTGTCCTCACCATTTGGGCCCCTGATGCTCCTATTATTGTTGAGACTGATGTCTCCGACTACATAATCATCTGCATTCTCTCCATAAAATGCCTGGACAAAGAAATCTAGCCGGTGGCCTACTACTTTCGCACAATGACTTCTCCGGAGCTCAACTATGACACCCATGACAAGGAGCTTCTTGCTATTCATGAAGCATTCCACTCCTGGCGACATTATCTAGAAGGCTCTGGTACTCCAGTTGATGTGGTCACTAGCCACAAAAACCTGGAATACTTTTCCACAACCAAGCTCCTGACCAGGTGGCAAGCCTGCTGGTCGGAGTATCTTTCTTAATTCAACATGGTGGTCCGGTTTCGGCCTGGCCACCTTGGTGAGAAACCTGATGCCCTCACTTGAGGCTGGGACATCTACTCCAAAGAGGGGGATAAGGACTACACTCACATCAATTCCCACAACTTCCGACCAGTATTCACCCAAGAGCAACTTGCTGCATCCCTACGAGCCACTTACATTGCTTACCTGGTCCTCTAGGCCAGTACATTTTTTGACCTCAAGAAACTCCACAGTGACATCCTCTCCAGTCTTCCCTCTGACTCTCTCACCGCACTCCACATGTCTCCTTCCAACTCTACCACTGACTCTCGCTGGACTGTAGACTCTGAGGGCTACCTTTGTCTCGATGGCCGCATGTACATGCCAGATGTTGATAACCTTCATCTCTGAGTCTTCCAGTTCAAGCATGATCATCCCATCTCCAGCCACTTCGGCCAAAATCGCACTCTTGAACTAATTTGCTGCAAATACACCTGGCCAGGAATCCAGACATTCATGAAAAAATATGTCTCCTCATGTACAGCTTGCTCCCACATGAAAGTTCTGAGACACAAGCCTTATGGGCTACTTAAACAACTCCCCATCTCTGAGAAACCATGGAACTCTATCTCCATGGATTTCATTGAACAACTCCCAGCCTCCTCTGGTCACACAGCCATCCTCATCATCATGGATCATCTCTCCAAACAGTGCATCTTCATCCCAACTGATGACAAGGTAACATCTCCGGAGTTGGCCAAAATATTCCTCCTGCATGTGTTCTCCAAGCACAGTGTCCCCTCCCACATCACCTCTGACAGAGGTTCCAAATTTGTATCACATTTTTTCCATTCTCTAGGCAAAACATTGGATATCAAACTCCACTTCAACTCTGGTTATCACCCCAAAGGTGATGGTCAAACAGAGCAGATGAACCAGACCCTGGAGCAATACCTCTGAATCTATTGTAATTACCAACAGGACAACTGGTCCAAACTCCTGCCCCTTGCAGAGTTCTCCTACAACAATGCTCTGAACACTATCACCAGTATCTCTCCCTTCTTCGCTAATAAGGGTTATCACCTCAACATTGCTGTCCATTCCGAGTGTGATCTCACCTCCACCCATGCCAGAGAATATTCAGTAGACCTCAACTCCCTCCACCAATTCCTCTGTGAGGAAATAGCTGAAGCCCAAAAGCGATACCAAGGACCAGCCGACACTAAGTGAACTCCTGCTCCAAACTTCAATGTCAGAGACCAGGTTTTCATGAAAGCTTAATACTTTAATTCAACTCGCCCATCTAAAAAGCTCTCCAAGAAGAACCTAGGTCTGTATCCTGTTATTGTTCAAGCTGGCTCTCTTTCCTTCATGCTCCGACTCCCCAATTCAATGAAGTCTGTTCATCCAGTCTTCCATGTCTCCCAGCTAGAATCTGCAGTCCCAAACACCATCCCCAACTGTGTACAACCTTCTCCACCTCCAGTGGAGGTTGATGGTGAACTTGAGTTTGAGATCTTCAAAATCATCAATTCCAAAGTGGACTGCCAGTGAAAACAGTGTAAAATCCTCTACCTAGTCCGATGGTCTGGCTACAAGGGTACTGATGAAGAAACCTCTTGGTTGCTAGCAACAGAGTTAGATCACGCATCTGAACTTGTCACCAATTTCCATCTCTGGTATCCAGATAAGCCCAGACCTGACATCTCCTAATCTGAATTTTCCCTACTTACAAATTTCTCTGTTTTTCTTAGTTCACTCCAATATGTACTACTGTTTTCCTTTACCTCCATTTCCTTAACTCATTTCCAATTCTCTTCGATTCATTTCCTTTTATACATACATAGAAGAAAAGAAAAAGACAAATATATATCTACTATTGTACAAAGTTTGTATCCAGCCCTTACTGGCCAGCTTCCTCCTCCTCTGCTGCCTCTGCAGCCTCCTTGTCCAACTCTGGCAGCTTGTCTGCCACCGGAGCTTCCTTCTGATCTTCACACTTCTTGTGCTCGGCTTCCTTCACCTCGCGCTGCTCTCACTTCTCCACCTCCCTCCGGGTGTGCTCCTTGGCCTCGCATCTCTCTCTCTCCTCTGCCTCTCATCATTTCCACTCATGCACCCTCCAGCATCACTCCACATACTTGGCCTTGCTCAATTCCTTATTGTCACCGTCATGCTTCTCAAGCTGTTCGTCCAACCACTTGTTGATGTCAGCATTGAGGGAAGAGTTGTTGGTTGGGGGATGAGACATGGTAGTGGTTGAAGAAAAAGCCACACGGGATCCCATGGCAACAACTCCAACTAACTCCAAAGTTGTTGGTCAAAAGGGACTTTGGCTTCAGTGACTCAGAGCAGAGATCAAGGAGATCAAGACAAAAATGATAGGAGGAACTAGAGGGTGTCTAATTTGATATAACTAGCTAGAGTACAAAGTACAGACAACAGCAAATTATTTATGGAGTTGTGGACATCACATTTGTAATGAAGGCAATATCTGATATGAAGGGAAACTAAGAGCTGGAGTATGAAAGGCTATGTATGGAAAGGAAACTGGCCAAAGCTGAGTGAACATAGGATCAGAGATAACTATAAAGTGAGACAAGAACTAAAGGAGAACAAGGAGATATGTAAGTAGGAAAGCTAATAGATTGGAGAAGAAGATCAAAGTCCAGAAGGTCAAAGGGGTGAGGTGCACAAGAAGGCACCAGAGTTTATGAGAGAAGGACCAGAGATGGAAACTGGAGGGTTGAAGGTGAGTGTTAGAATTAAGGATATAACAGTATCCCCCTCTTAGACCTGAGCCTTCAAAGGCCACAGACCAGAGCTAGAATAAAGCGGGGTGAAGGAAAAACTTTAAATGGAGATATTGAGGATGACATAATGTTAAAGTGAGGGGGTGGCACTTAGGGGAGGCAAAGCGGAGCAGAGGTAACTAGATGAGATTGTGGAGTGGAAAGGGTCATGTGATATGTGGAAATTTGATCTTGTATGTTCTTTGCTTCTTTACCTTTTATCACTATCATGTTTGATTTTGTTGACATCTAGAGCTAGAGTAATGCACAACTCATCAATTGTGACAATAATGGAAACAAACAATTCAAAGTAAAGACATCAGAGCAGAGGGGGCATGTGAAGGCATGGAAGGAGGAGGCATAAAGGAGAGCAGAGGAGGAAATGCACCAGAGGGCAGAGGAGGAGGAGAAGGTGCTCCAGGAGATGGAGAGAAAGGCAGATGTGGTGCAACAAGCAGCAGAGGAGGCCACAAGACTCAAGGTGAGTGGTTAGCACCAGAGTTGAAATTTTGGCTAATATAATAATGGTGGTGGAGATTTATGCACAACAGGGGAAAGGAGTATGCCCTTGACTCTGGAAAGTCAAAATTCTGCCAGGACTGCCAGATGGCTTGTACATGCTGCAAGTGGCTCAGAGTCAAGAGTGCACCACAATGATAGAAGAGGGTGGGAAATGATGAGAAAGAGTTGGAGCAGCTGAAGAAAAAGGTCAAAGGAGTAGAGAGGACATCAGCATCGGAGAAGAGTCAAAGGACTGAGTGAGGGTGTGGCTCATGCCGTGAGGTGGCCAAGTTAGTGAGAGAACTCACAGTAGCAATCATGCTGCAAAGTCACCATATGATACAGCTGATGAAAGTGATGAAAGACATCATGAAGTTGCAGAGGGTAGAGCTGGAGAGAAACCTCTGAAAGGAGTTCGCAGAGAAAAGGATGGCTGACAAGAGGTTGGTATAGGGATAGAGTCAGAGGAGTCAGGGGAGAATAAGGAGAAAGGAAAGGCAGATGCCAAGGGTAAAGAGGACATGGCAGAGTAGTGTAGATGTCATATAAGGACAAGGACAAGGAAAACAAAGTAAGGTCAGAGGTAATGGCAAAGGTAACTGGTGAAATTGGGGAGAAAAAAATGAGGAAGATATAAGTCTATGTGAGTTCAAGCCTAAGCAAGAGTCACAAGCAGAGGTCCTATCCACCTCTTAGGGAGGCACCCCAAACATCAAGCCAGGGCATTGGAAATACAATATATATATATACAAAAATGGGAGAAAATAGAGAAGTGGGGGTTGGAGTACTGGAGATAGATATGATATGATCAGAGGGTGGAGTTATTCAGGGGATGAAACCTGGGGCTACTGAGATCTCAGAGAGGGCTAGTGAGGCAGTGGTGGCACAAACAAAGTATTGTTCCAAATCTGAAATACTCTATGGAGTGATAAGTGGTGGACAGAAAGGTATCCCATGTCAGAACAGGAGCTTCTAGTGTGGGTTTGATGAAAAACATCACAGAGTGATTATTGATCATGGAATACTGAAAATCAGAGGAGATAAGATGAAGGTGGGGCTTCAGAAATCTGAGAGAGAGCAGATGCATGAGTCAAAGGCCTGGTAATGGAAGCCAAAGATACACATGAGTAAGGGTTCAAACTCCAGAAATGTGCAGAGGGAAAAGAAGAACTAAGCACAAGCTATCCTAGGACAATTGCAAGTGGTGTGACTATTGAGGTCATGAGTTGAAGTCAGAGTGATCAGGAAAGAGGTCATGGGGGAAATCGGAGCCATAAGGATCAGAGAGGAAGGAGGGGTATTGAAGTCCAGAGACTCAAAAGATTTATCAGAAAGAAGGGGCTTAGAGACATAATCAGAGAGGTTGAAGAGAGACGTGGTGTCAAATTGGTTTGTGGAGATGACATGGAAAGGGGATGAAGAGGGTTGATGATAGTGGGGATGTGAAATGGAGGGGTGCTGGTGCTTTTATTCCCATCTATGTTCCCAGAAGCACATGTTGATGTTCTGTGTGATGGTATGAAGACTGAAGTGCATCTTTGATTTACCAGCATGAGACAATTCATCCTTAATATGATCCAGATGTGAAAGTACTACTAAATAGCAGTCCTATAATATAAGCTGATATCTGGATGGAATAGAAAATACTAGATTCAGATAGATGGATTAAAGGAGGAGATAAAGTTCATAACAAATAGAGAAATGAAGTGACCATGCTATTCTGGTCAAAGTCTAAATAGAAAAATCATAGAAAAATGAATCTGAAAGACAATACCAAAAAGGAATGAGTTTGTAAAGAGGAAAGAGAATAGAATGACTCATCATTGGTTAACCTGTGATCTTCTAAGATTAGAATTTCAGTCAGTTCTCAGACAAGCTGCCACTGCAAGCATCTATCAGAATACTTGTAATACACACTCAGCATCCATGACCACCCTCTCCATATATCATGTATTCTGAATATGACATAGTTAATTTGTAGCAAAGCAGAATCAATTCTGGGCCAGTCATCACTCAATGCTGATCCTACCCCCCTCAAACAAGCAATAATTAATAATTCTTTTAATCTTAATAATAAATATTACTGGCCTACTGACTCACTCCACAGCATGGACACAGGATTCTTATTTGTACATTTAATGGACAATCTCTTTCATATATATAAACCAGATGTTTTCATAAAATTAGGTTAGTTCTAGTCATCTCAAGCAGATCATACCAATACAGCATTCATGCAACCATTTTGAAACATGAAATCGAAGAATGCAGTATCTATTCTGTCTCCTAGGCTAACCCAGAAGCTTCTATGAATCTATTTGCACCAATTTTTTTTTGCTGAAAAGGTATTATGCTGAATAATCAGGATCAGGATGCTTTTTTGACCAGCATGAATGATCAACTCACAATCAAATAAATAAAACCATCAGTTGTCAGACAAAGAATGTCCAATGCTAAAGTAAAACCTTGAGTCAGAATATAAATACCAGCATGTCAAGTAAGTATAAATGGACAATTCACACACTTAAATCATAGATGCAAATGCAAATTCTACTCTGTTACAAACACCAGTGATGTCTGATAGATGATAGGTCAGAATAATGATCTAATATATATAGGTTACTAGTCACCAAATATTAAAATGTTACATATTGGTCTTGCTATAAATATAATTTCTATACTTCAGGTGATTACAAAGTATTACCGAAAGCAGTTAGAATGGACACTATAGGACTAGTGCTTTGTGTGAGAGAGTTTTCAAATAATACTTTCAACAACTGTCTCTGTCACACCTCTCCACTAAACATGCTTCTTAGCAAGTTTCCAAATTCACTACACTTTAAAGACTACACTTTTGCTACACTTTCATCGCAGATTTCCTACACTTTTGACTACACTTTTTGCTAGACTCTATCCTAAGCTTTTGCTAATGCTACATGACTACCCTTTTGCCACACTTTTTAACAGCTTTTTGTATACTTTTGACTAGAATTAATTCTAGACTCTACCCTATGTTTTTTACTAATCCTACACATCTTACAACACTTTTACAACACTTTTACAACACTTTTTTGCTACACATTTACCTTACATTTCCAAAACATTTCCAAGATAATTTATATCTTTTTTACTACACTTTTCTAAACTTTTGATACACTTTTCAAGCACAACGGCTGCATATTTTCATAGACTTTTACCTAAGCTTTTACAACAATTTGCATATACAAAAGGCTATGATTTCACTACACTATTGCTAGACAATCCACCCACCCACTCAGTGCTGACTAAGTAAAATTCCTAACACCAGTAACAAGAATATCAGCAACAAATAATTGCAAGACATTTCCAAGATATTTTACTATACTTTGATAGTAGATTATTTGATTTTCTATTGTCTTGTCAATATATTATTCTTTATATCATCTGTTCCTATCACTCTCCTTTTCCTTTTTATATCACACACATATTCATTATTTTTTCATGCTCACCTTGTTGTTGTATACTATATGTTGTATTTTTAATCATCAATTCCAAAAAAAAATCCATGACTTATTGGATGATAAATATGTTTAAACTCAGACAAGGCTGGCAGCCTAGGGATACTAGCTGACTCAAGTAAAACTCACTTTGGATTTTTCAAAACTTATTGTGATTTTTTGAATATAAATCAATACTCAAATTGTGATCCAAATTAACTTCAAATTAACTCTCCAAATCAGCTCTGAAATGCTGAACATTCTAATTGCAAGCATTTTAGAATGGAAAGTTTTTTGTAATTTCTTGCTTATTTTCAGAGTTGAGCTATTTCTTATATATCAGTGCCATCATACAATATCTTCCCAAGTTATCTTATCATCACCCTTTCATGTTACTCTTCAATAACTGAAGAAACATGTGAGTACTTATAGCTCTAGTTTGAACTGTGGAAACAATCCTTTCTCAATAAATTCTTTAGCATTTGTGCATACTTTTGACATTTAGACTCAAGTTTCTAGTGACAGTGTGACTACTATTCCTACTAGATAGTCTATATCACCTATCAGCTACTCCACATCTTTCTCTTCAAGCTTTGTTGTTAGTGTACTACCTCAGAGGTTGTTGCATAGTTTTCTAGTGTATCATCTTCTATATTTAAAGATTTGAAGATTTAAAGTATGTTGGATAATCAAATGTGCAATTTTTTTCACTGAATAGTACAAAGACTTTAACAATGAAATGATGGTGAGAATGGATGCCATGTTCAACACCATCCATGTTACCTTCAAATCTAATTAGCTGATAATGAAGCAACTCAATTCTATGTGATCAGTTGGTAATTCAGGATGTTCAAGAAGAGCTTCATATTGTAAAAATACAAGTAGATGATCTAGATGTCAGAGTATATGGTTGGGGAAAATAAGGTTTTTACTTGAACTATATTCTCTCTACTATCTTCCAGTCTCCTTACTTAGTTCTTGCATTTTCCTTGCTATGTATTTTGCTCTTGAGTTAGCCAAGGAGGCAGAATTGACACAATTTTCTTCACTTCCTGGTATTTTTCCCCTTATTACTGTATTGCTGCCTCTCACACTGTATAATCTAGTTGGTGTAGTATGCCTCTATTAACATTACAGTGTACTGTTAGGTAAGAAGCCTGCTATTTGTTCTTATATATACAGAATATATTACTGTGTGCTGTTGAAGTCATATGTAAGTAGTGTTTTAAAGTTCAGTTCAGTCTAGCTTTTTACCCCTATTTTGTGCAACTGGATCAAAACTGGTTTTCTAAAAAGTCAAATGTTGAAGAATCAAGTCAAAATAGGAAAAAACTGGTCTACCATGTGTGGTAATTGTGCTTAGTGATATAGAAATTAAAATGAGCTCAAGTGGTGGTAAAGTTTTAGTAAGCTTTAGGCTTTCTTTTGAGCCATGAAATGACTCTCAAAACTATAGTGTGAATTCATGAAGTGACTGTGATGTCACTGAATGATTATAGAAGAGGTGTGAAATGTAATCACATCAAATAGAGATCATGGAAATGAGTAGGGCACATTCTCTATTGTGGGAGTCTGACTGCAACTGCTTGTGAAAGGAAATCTCCAAGACTTCAAGACTGGAGAGCCAGTCCAGTCATCCTGATACTTTATATACTATTCTACTTGTGTACATGTGTATGTTAAATACTGTATCTAATGTCTATTAAGTAGAGAGAAAGGGTGAACATATAAAAAGGGGTTCAAGCATGTTTGGCACATGTGTGGGCATATGATGATATTAAGGCAGGAATGAGGTGCAGCCTCAATCTAGGCATAAGTTTGGAAAGGCACAGCATGATATCATAGATAAGAATAGGATGGCAGCTAGGGTATCCATGTTTGGAAGTTATGTGACTGCAGGAATAATAACTTTAGAATAAAGAGGTGGATCATGGGAACTGACTCCATTGTCGGAAGTCATGTGACTGTGAGAACCAATTGTATAAATAGAGGCATGGGAATAACTTCATCATCAAAGGTCATATGACTGTGGGAATACTACTTTCCAATTAAGGAGCTATCCACTGTTCTTGACATGTGGCTCTTGTCCAATTACTGAATAAGGCAAGTCTTCTTCCTTATAAGGCAGGTGCTACTGTGGAATCAATAGGAATTGTGAAAGACTGCCATATATAGAAGGTATGCACTAGGTATGAGTCTAGAGATTTGATGTACATCAAGCATATCCTTGTAATAAATAGGGATAATGCCTTGTTGGGCAGTGACCTTCTAGAGTGCAATGTCATGATCTGAGCCTTGTACATAAGACATGACATCATAGATAGCAGTGCAAGCACTGTCTTGTGTTACGATCTGCGTATACCCCTACTCTTTTCTCTTCACTCTTACCCTAGTTTCTCCACAGACATTGCTCTCGCTGTTCGAGTCCTGCCTGAGCCACTTTACTACTCCCCTTTTTCTCTTATCTTCGCTTACCTATTTAGTGTGACTCATCCGCAGTATCCGCAGTTGTACTGATACTGCTATCTCTGACTCACTTCCCTTCTTCGTGATTCCATCGCATTCTATAGTCGAGTCATCCCTTTTATGCTCCACTTATTCTTTCTTGACTCGTGTATATAAACCTCTCGATACCCTCAATGTATTCCCCAAGTTAGACCTACCCGAATCTACCTTGATCATTGATTCCCCTCGGGCCCCCAGTCCTTGCCTTACTGTTGAGTAGGCGCTCCCCTTGTTCCTTCGTCATCGCATCACCTAGCGACTCCTTCGTCCCTGCGTCACAACATACGTTGACCAGGTCAACAGCTCACGACATACCGTTGAGGCTGAGGATAGCGGATCGCCCATCTATCAAACCCTTGCCACGTCAGCTGAATAGCGACGTTAACGTCCCCTCGCCCCTTGTCACTCAGGTCTACGCCTGAGCGTAACATCTTGATTCTGAGTTGCTAACTAAGTAGTCTCATGATAGATAGGGGCAAGAAACTTAGCTCTTGTGTCTATGAGGAGTATCACATGATCAACATGTGACCATGGCTTTGATAAGATAAGAGTGAGAAGTCTTGCCACCATGATGTAGGAGATCTTCTCTATATATAGCAGGCCTTTGCCTGATAAGGTAAGAATTAGGAGTCTAGCTCCTGAGCATCTAGGATTAGATAATGGTGTATAATCTATAACCATGGGAATGTCACAATACTTGATCATGTCTTGATAGACCATGTCTGGATGATCATGATAAGATAAGAAGAAGGGATCATGTATCTCTGATAAGATACATAGATGAAAGCACATTGCTTCTTGATAAGATAAGAATTTATTACTGTCTTGCAGCAATCCTGTGTAAGAAATCATGTATCCTGATAAGATAAGGTTTAGGGACATGTCATCCTGATAAGGATTAGGGGTTTGTTATTCCATATAAGGATAATCTGAAAATGAAAGAAATATGTGTTTTTCATATGTTTGTTGAATAAGCCCACAAGAGGCATGTGATGTCCCATAGGGCCTGCCTTCATAACAGTGAATAGATATACTGGCTGAAAGATTGAAATGGATGAGAGTAGCTGGAACAATCTGTTCCCTTGAGCCATGCTGAATGGCAGGCAAGGTTTGTTTGAAGTCACCACTGAAAAGAATAATAATTCCTCTAAAGGGCTGATCTGTGCTAAGTAGATCACAAAGAGTATAATCTACAGCTTCAATGACATGATGATGCCGAGAGGCAGCTTCATCCCAAATGATCAAAGAGGTCTGCTGAAGATGATAATGATGAGAATTATCCTTTTCAATATTGCAAGTGCTTTGCTCATGGCAAGAAATAGTGATTTTAAATCTGAAATGGGCAGTATAACTACTAGGTAGGAGAAGGGATGCAGGGTCAGTAAAGGCAATACATAGAACAATTTGACCTCTGATATGAACAACAGAAGCAATGAGCTTGGATAGATAAGTCTTGCTATATTCACCACACCACTGTGAAGGAAGAAGGTATGTAGATCCTTGAGCTTGAGTAACACTATCCATGACTGCATAAGTAGTCAGACACTGTGGATTCAAAGTAGCCAGTTCTGTTTAAACAAAATCTTGTAGCTCCTTTGTATTATAAGCTCATTGATCATTAATCATCTGGTTTCCCTTCTAATTAGCCAGTTTCCCTGTGGCAGAGGCATATTTTCATAGTCCTGCAAGCACTTTTCATGCTTTCTAAGGGAAGAGTGCAACTCCCATCTTCTCACAGCATGCTACCTCACCCATGCCCAATCTTTCATTGAGCTTCTAGCAGAACATGGCATGGCAATGGCACTACTCAAGAATACTCTCAACCTGGAAGCCCTAGCCACAAGCAACTGAACCAGATCTGACAATGTATTCTGCACAGGGCAAACTGCTAAGGCCATCACTACATGCTACATCTACCCAGAGAGATGCCCAGTCAAAACTGATCATCTCCCAATCATCACAGACATCAAATTCCACATCCATCACACTCATCTACTGCTCACACACAACATCTGGGACATTGACTGGGTCGAATTCATCACCACACTCACCACCTACCTTGACCCCATCCCTCTGAACATCTCAATTACCTTACCTGCTAAGTTCATCCATAATGCCACTCTCATCACAAACACCATCCTATTCACCATTGAGATGCATGTTCCACTATCCAAATCATCACCCCACTCCAAATGCTGGTAAATGAAAGACCTAAGTAAAATGAAAAAAAACATGCCCATCTCTCCTCCAACTTAAAAAGCTTGCCTGCTATTGTGAACACCCAGACCATACTGCCTATTGCAAGTTTAAAAACAAATACAAAGACTGTATCATGCAAACAAAGAAAGAGCACTGGGAAAACTGGTTAAAGGACATCAATAGCAACAAGATATGGATTGCTAACAAGTACCTCCAAATGAAACTGTCAGATGGTAGCCTTTTGAGGATTCTGATACTTAAGTGACCCAACTCTCATGGCAGACACCAACACCATAAAAAGCCAGATGCTAGCCTCAACATTCTTTCCTCCACCCCCACCTGTTACCACAGTCTCTTACAATCACACCTACCCAGTCCCAGTCCCCAACTCCCCCACCTTTGAGCTCACTAATGTTTACTGCATCATTAGTAAACTCTGCCCTATGAAAGCCCCCAGTCCCAACAGTATATGCAACATCATCTTTAAAAAGTGTGCTGACATCCTTGCCCCACATCTACTAAGACTCTTCACAGCCATCATCCATCACAACACATACTACAATCTCTGATGTTATGCATGCACAACATCTGATCTCTGAGAGTGTCCTCGAAGTCAACATTGTTATGAATGCAGTCCCTGTGGGATATCATGTGCCTCTTGTGGGTTTATTCGATGAACATGCAAAAATCACATATTTCTTTCATTTTCAAATTATCCTTATATGGGGTAACAAACCCCTAATCCTTATTGGGACAATGTATCCCTAATTCTTATCTTATCAGGATAACAAGATTCCTCACACAGAATTGCTATATGACAGTAATCAATCCTTATCTTATCAACAGGTAATGTGCCTTCATCTATCTTATCAGGGATACAGAATTCCTTTCCTCTTATCTTATCATAATTATCTGGACATGATCCCTCAGACATGATCAAGTATCATGACTGAAACAACTCTTCTAGCTGTAGAGTTGGGAGATCACTGGTAGGTGTAGTCTAGCCAATCAAGGAAGAGGAGGAGTGTAACCAGGGTTCTGGTCACACCACAACCTCAACAAATAGTAGGCCACAGGCCTATCAAGGGAGATAACAAATAGTAGGGCTTGTCCCTATCAAGATGAGCTGAGAGGACACTTTGTCCAGAGTATGAGAAGAGGAAATCTCCAAGTCTTCAAAGCTGGGGTGCAGCTCTGAGACGTTGGGGTTTATATATCATGCATGATGTATGTACATGTTTGTGTAAATACCATAAATAGTATAGTCTGTAGAGATAAGAGAAACATACACCATAGGTTGGTACATGAGCATAATGCGCCATTGGCTGGTGAGAGTCTAGACATGGGGCATGAGATATGACATCATAAAAGGAAGAGATAAGGGTCTAGCCCTTTAGACATGTGGTGCGGCAATAGCCAGTGTCTAGACTGTGAATGTAAGCAGTTCATGTGATAAGTTAGAGACAAGTCGAGGACAAGTCTTGTCCACCTTGGTGTGGGAATAAAATACCATAAGTGTCTGGTTGAGAGTTCGAACCAGCACAAGGGAGAAAAAGAGAAAGAGAAATATACGATTGTAACAATGATATTCCCACAGCTATAGACTAGATGCCATTATCTAATCACAGACACTGTTACGCTCAGGCGTAGACCCGAGTGATGAGGGGCGAGGGGACGTTAACGTCGCTATTCAGCTGACGTGGCAAGGGTTGATAGACGGGTGATCCGCTATCCTCAGCCTCAACGGTATGTCGTGAGCTGTTGACCTGGTCAACGTATGTTGTGATGCAGGGACGAAGGAGTCGCTATGGGGGAGCGACGACGAGGGGGACGAGGGGAACGCCTATTAGGTAGCAAGGCGAGGACAAGGGGGCCCGAGAGGAATCGATGATCAAGGTAGATTTGGGTAGGTCTAACTTGGGGAATACATCGAGGGTATCGAGGGGTTTATATACACGAGTCAAAGGAGAATGAAGCGGAGCGTAAAAGAGATGACTCGACTATAGAATGCGATGGAATCGCGAAGAAGGGGAACGAGTCAGAGATAACGGTAGCGATACAACTGCGGATACTGCGGATGAGTCACGCTAAATAGGTAAGCGAAGATAAGAGAAAAGGGTGAAGAATAAAGTGGCTCAAGCGGGACTCGAACGGCGAGAGCAATGTCTATAGGGGAACTAGGGTAAGAGTGAGGAGAAAAGAGTAGGGGTATATCGCGAATCGTAACAGACACTCAGAAGCTAGACTTCTAATTTTTACCTTATTAGGCAAGATCTGCTATGTATAGAGAAGATCTCTCATATCATGATGGCAAGACTTCTCGCTCTTATCTCATCAAAGCCATGGTCACATGTTGATCATGTAATACTCCTCATAGACACAAGGGCTAAGTCTTTTGCCCCTATCTATCATGAGACTGCTTAATCAGCAGTCCAGAACCAAGACAGTGCTTGCACTGCTATCTATGATATCACATCTCATGTGCAAGGCTCAGACCATGACATCACACTCTAGAAAGATCACTGCCCAACAAGGCATTGCCTCTATTTATTACAAGGATATGCTCGATGCACACCAAACCTCTAGACTCATGTCTAGTGCATGCCCCCCATCTATTGCAGCATGCTATGACACATGGTACACCCCTATATATGCATTACCAAGCACAAGGCTTATTAAGCTATCTATATTCACACACTACCACATGTGTTTCTTTATTCTTTGCCAGTTTACTGGGTTGAACTTTTAACCCCTACACAGACAGGGGCTAACTTATATAAGCGAGAATACTTTAACATTGTACATATATCCTCACTTTGGATCAAGAACTGCCCCATATATGGCAGTCTCACACACTTCTCATTGGCTGGGCCAACATCTTTAACCATATAAGGAAGGTAGATTCAGCATGATAAAGTGACTACTTCCACTTCCTAATTAAGGCATTGGACCACCTCCTCATTGGACGAAGTATTATTCTCACGATCACATGACTTCTGAAGATGAAGTCATTTCCTGCAACTCACTTCTCCACAGTCATGTGACTTCCAAATGTGGATGTGCCAGCCACAATCCTATTCTTATCTATGACATCATGCCACACCTTTACTGTGCACCTTATGCCTAGATCAAGGCTGTGCCTCATTCCCACCTTAACAGCATCATATGTCCACACAAGCGCTAAACATGCATAAGCCCCTTTTTATATGTTCATCTTTCCCCTTTACTCAATGGACATTAGACACAGTATTTAATATACACATATATACAGTAGAATAGTATATAAAGTACCAGAATGATAGAACTGGCTTTCCAGTCTTAAAGTCTTGGAGATTTCCTCTCACAAGCAGTTGCAGTCAGATTCCCAAAATAGGGAACATGCCCTACACATTCCCATGATCTCTATTTGATGTAATTACATTTCACACCTCTCCCACAATCATCCAGTAACATTGCAGTCACTTCACAAATTCATACTACAGCTTTAAGAGTTGTTTCAGATATGAAGTCCTGTAGAAATTCCAGTGGAGTCTCAGCAGAACTGTCATGCTGGAGTGAGACCAAACACTGTGTATAATTGCACAGATTTAGCTGGGGTACATGAGCTGCATAGGGTAGATATATAAAGTGTACAATAGCTGATGTGAAAGTATAACTAAGTATCAGCATATGGTGTAAATACAATGGTCTTTATGGTATAATCAGACACAGGATGGATAAGGAAATACTAGATCCGGACAGTGGATTGAAGGAGGGAATAAGGTCTATGACATTAAGGGAATATAAAATAAGCAGAATGAAGTAACTGTATCAATACAGTTAAAAGTCTAAATAGGAGTTGTCAAATAAAGACAGATTGAAAGGGGAAATACTAAATATGGATGAGTCCATATCTGAAGGGAGATAATAGAAAGACTCATCACATGTAATTTCATAGTCATTAGGAAATAGAATTCTTAAACAGTCCTCTGGTAGTCCATTGCTGCAAGTGTCCATTAGGATACTTGTAATACCTGGTGGAAATTCATCACTGTAGTAATATGCAAACCCAGTAAATCCAACTACACCGCTCCCAAAGCTTACCACCTCATAGTTCTTCTTAATATCACAGGGAAACTCTTCATGGCTGTACTAGTGAACCAACTTATCCACCTACTAAAAACATGCAACCTTTTACCATCAATCCACTTCAACAGCAGATCAGGAAGATTTACCATGGACTCCCTTCATCTGCTTGAACACACAGTACATCACATGTGGAGATTCCACAAAATAGGATCTGCTCTCTTGTAGACATGGAAGGCACCTTCCTCAATGCCATCACTGACAAACTCCTTCACAACATGTGCAATCTCAGAATATCTGAAGCCATCATCTCTGCCATTCATTGAGTTTTCTCCCATCACCATACTAAACTTGCCTTCAATGGATATACATCAGAGGGTGGAGGTTATGAGTGATCCACACTGCACAAATCCAAGTTTAAAACATCCATATTTGCCCTAATTGACTTTATCCTCAACAAATCTGCTTCTTACCTACCTCTGATTGTTCACAGTATCATCATCATCCATTCAAAATCTCACAGGTTTCTAGGTATACTTATTGATGCCCAACTACACTGGAACAAACACATCATATATGTAATTGACAAAGAAACTGCTTACATGCTCCAGTTCTGGCAGCTTCATAGCCCTCACATGACAACTCTACATGGCAGTAGTAGTTCCCAAAATGCTATATACCCTAGATGTCTGGTTCAAACCTGTCTTCACCCCCACCTCTGGAGTGATCAACCATGAATTCAATGGAGTTGCCAAGTGCTTGGGATCCATCCAATGCCTAGCTGCCATCAGCATAACAGGCATGCTCAGCACTACTGCAGATGATGCCATCAAGGCACACATCCACCTCATTCCCATAGACCAATGCACTCAAATTCTATGTCTATGTGCCACCCTCCACCTCTCAGCATATCTGCCCATACATCTCCTTCACCAACCAATCTGCTGTGCTCATCACCTTACCCCATGCCATGTCATTGACCCCTGCCATATTGAATGCATCCATTCCAATACCACTCTCCCAGGCATCATCCCCCCATTCTGCACTGCCATCACTGAATCTGAGGAAGTATTCATTAGGGCCCATGCACAGTTAGTGTTTTGAAATTCAGTCCAGTCCAGTCTTTTTACCTCTTTCAGAAGCAACTGGAGCAAGACTGGTGTGGACCAGTCTTTATCAGTTAGCAACTGGTCTAGACTGAGTTTAAAATAACTATAACCATATTCATAATATGTTTATCTGTATATAAAGCTGTGCATATACTTGATATGCAAACAAGAAAAATGGTTAATCATGTACAAATGACATGCAAATTAATCATTTAGGTTCATTTGAACTTTGGAGGTAACATTTGGGTATATCATTTAGTCATAGTGCATACATTATGAGTAATATTACTAAAAGCAGTTGCAACCAGTCCAGACCAGTCTTTTACCAGTTATGTAGTTTTCCAAAATTCTAGCAACTGGCAACTGGACTGCAGATGCCAGTTGTCTGAATATGCAAATGGTCCAGTTCAAAATGGTTGTGGTCCAGTTGGATTGCAGTCTTTTTACCAGTCCAGCAACTGAACTTCAAAACACTATGCACACTTCTTCAATGGGATCAAGATCTACAGCAATGGCTCCTGCAAGGATGTATTGGTCAGTATAGCAGCTAATATCCTGCAGGAGAATGGTACCTCCTCCTTCCTCCAGTATTACCTGGGCTCATTCACTAATCACAACATCTCTGTTATGTGTGTGCAATGTCTGATCTCTTAGAGTGTTCTCAAAGGTGACACGAAGTCCTGTTGAAATCCTGGTAGAGTCTCAGCAGAAACTTCATGCTGGAGTGAAACCAAACACTGTGTATAATTGCACAGATTTAGGTGGAGTACAATGGTCACATAAGGCAGGTATTTAAGTAGTACTGTAGCAGATGTGAAAATACTACTAACAATGGTCCATAAAATAATACAATGGCCTATGGTGTAAGTGAGACCAGAATGGAATAGGAAATACTAGATCTGAATGATGGATCAAAGGAGGTAATAAGCTCCATGACAAGAAGAGAATATGAAATAAGTGAAATGAAGATAACTGTACCAATGCAGTTAGAAGTCTAAATGGAAATTGTCATATGGGAGTGAGGTGAAAGGGGGAATACCAAATATAGATGAGTCCACTAAAGATGGAAAGGAGTAAAAGGATTCATCATAGATAGATATGTAGTCTTCTGGGAAGAGGATTCTCAGACAATCCTCTGGCAGACCATTGTTACAAGTGTCTGTTGGAATACTTGTAACAATCTTTGAAGCAGAAGTAGTTTATCTCACCCTTACAGTATAGCTCCTCCTTCATGAAGACACCCCCCCCTTCCCACTCCTATTCACCTATATGTAGACAACCAGGCCACCATCCAGGTGAGATCCTTTCTCTCTGGCAGGCCAGATCACCACATCCTTGCACATCTCAACACCCTTATTGTTATCTATGTAACATGCCCAGCGCATGTATGCCAAGGAAGTATAAGGCCAATAGTGTATTGGTCTCTTATTATATTCACACAGACTCTTATCTTAGCCAATGGGAAGAATTCCCATTTATAGTAATGTAACATAACATGTACAAACAGTAGAATAGTATATAAAGACCCGGGTCCTCAGAGCTACACCCCAGCTTTGAAGACTTGGAGATTACCTCAGAAAGTCTTTGGTTCCCTCTCCTCAGCTTACCTGGCAAAGTGCCAGCAAGTCTATGAAGACTAGCGGATCTGGTATCAAGGCTAGATATATCTTATTCAAGTCTTTCTACCTTAGTGGGAGACGTACTCCAAGGCTTTGATTCCCTTGACTGAGCCCTAGCACGAAGGGTCAGATAACGATACTCTCAGTAGGGTTTCTTAACCCTACTTTATCATATAAAGGAGTTGAAGAGTTGTTTCAGTTTCCTTCTTCTCCAATTATGTACTTTACCTATTTACATTATCTCCTTGTTCTCCTTATGTCTTAGTTTTGATCTGTACTTATCTCCAATCCTGTGCTTGCACAGCTCTGGTTTAGTTTCCTTCCCATACATAGCTTCGTACTCCAGCCCTCAGTTTTCTCCCTCCCATACATAGCTCTGTACTCCATATATAAACACCTGTTGTCCATACCTTTGTACCTTAGCTAGTTATCAAATTAGACACCCTCTGTCTTTCTCCTATTCTTTGTCTCGATCTCCTTGATCTCTGCTCCTCTGAAATCAAGGACCTTAGAAAGTTTCAACAAGGGCACAGTGCTCCACTCCAAGTCGCTGAAGCCGAAGTCCCACTATAATCAACAACTCTGGAGTTACCTGGAGCTGTTCTGGACCTCCTGTTCACGATCTTAATAGCAGCCTCTTGAAGATATAATAGCCACTCTCTATCATCTTGGAGAAGATCATGAGCACAATATGCCTCCTTGAAGGACACATGAAGATAGCCATTAACAGTATAAAGATCTTCATTTGAAGTAGCACCTAGAGAAAATCAAAGTATAAGTTGTGATTGACAAAGCTTTTAAACATGAGTAGCCTTATCTTTCACCACAGTAGGCAATAGACAAAGATAGAAAGCCTCTCCAGCAGAAACAGAAATAGAGTACATGTAATCAACGACCTTGCTCTATTGTCTAATATTCTATATAGTTTCAGTTTTATATCAGACAAACCTCTTTGGAAAGTCCTGATAGAGGTAATTGTGGGTATCAGCAGCAATTAAGGTTTGCTTTGAATTATTCATGAAACACTATAAGAACTTATGCAAATAGTATGAAGGAATTAGATCCTTGATCTATAAAGGACTTCAGATTGTGAGAGAAAATCTCCAAGTCATCAAAGCTGGGGATCCAGCCTTAAGACCTGGAGATTTATATACTATTTGTACATGTTTGGGTAGACTACTATATGAGGAAACACATTCCATTGACTAGATAAGAGTCTGTGTAAATATGATAAGAGTTTGATATGCCAATGGCAAATAGTGTCATATCCCTAACCCTAATCCTCACCTCCAACTCTCTGGTCACTTCTTTGGAACTCCCTTCACAAACTCCAGCATGTTCTCATGCACCTCACCTCTCTATTCCTCCAAACCTATTTCCTCCTGCTCTGATTCCTGTACTCTGTTTTTGTCTTGATCTCCTTGATCTCCAATCCTTTGAAATCTGGGACACTTAAAAAGTCTCAACAAGGATGCAGCACTTCACTCTGAGTTGCTGAAGCCAAAGTCCCATTATGACCAACAACTCTGAAGTTACTGGGAGCTGTTCCAGACCTCCTGTCCACAGTCTTAATAGATAGGAGAGAAGCATAGCAGAGATTAAGCACATCTTTGCCCATGAGACAAGATAGAAGCTACATGTGGAACATGTGTTGGGCATAGGGTATGATGTCATAGATAAGGGTCTAGCTCTTTGTGCATGTGATGTGTCATATAATGTGATCATGTGACCAAGTCTAGGCTGCTAATGTAAGTGGTCATGTGATAAGTTAGAGATAATTTGAAGACAAGTCCTTTCCACCTTGGTGTGAGAATAAGTTACCATATATGGAAGGTCATGAGTTCAGCCCAGCCAAGTGGCAGAAATTAAGTTAGTTGAAATGAGTGATTATAACAATGAGCTTATTTCATCTGATTTGAGCCTTTGGCTCAATGTGTATATAGTTTTTGTAAGCCTTTCAAAAGTTTAGTTTATTTTCTTTTAAGAGAGTTGTCATATAAGTGGATATATAAATAAAATATATGTGTACATCTCAAATTTCCAAGGTTCTGAATACTTCTAACCAAACTATATTGGATACTATGGTGTTTTCTTCATTGGGAAACAATATTTTGATGTTTCTGGGATGAGTACAGTGAGAGAAAGCAACATACAATTGTTCATGAGAGAAAACAGGTGAGCTGAGATTCAGTCCAACATGCCTGACTATTTGTCCTTGAGCTTTGTTGATGGTCATAGCATAGGCCAGATGCATAGGAAATTGCAATCGATGAAAAGGAACAGGTGAATCATCAAAACCACTATCCAAGGCCATTCTGGAAATAAACACCACATCTCCATCTCCATTCTCTTTCAACACATGACACTCCAAGACTCTTGTAGTAGATCTGAGTAGCTTCAATTTTGTACCATTGTAGAAACCATGAAGAGGATCCAGATTTCTCAACAGTATAAGTAAGAGGTGCTCTATTCTTGAGTTCTAGTTTGTACAATGGAAATCCAGATGGGCTTAAGGTATAAAGCACCTTAGGCTAGATATAGTCATACTCTCTATCAGTCACACTGTCAGCACTGAGATAGGTATTTTTTGCTGCAGGAGTAATAGAGTCCAGAATGATAGCATTGATTTCATGTGCCTGGAGATTTCTAGAAGAGAGAATGATTCTGTCCAGGAAATACTAATCAGAATGTTGCTGATTGGCAGTGAAGAGATCAGAGTAGATGCCATTGATGAGAGAAGCCATGGCTGAGGAAGTTCTATGTCTCCATTGGTGATTCCTATATGAAGAAGCTGTTGTGCCCAGTCATCAGACTCAGGATCCTGTCCAAGACACATGTTCTGATGGAGATAGTGAATAGATATATTGGGCCAAAGATTGGAATGAGTGAGAGTAGCTGAAACAATCTATTCTCTTAAGCCATGCTGAATAACAGGCAAGGTCTGCCTGAAGTCACCACTGAAAAGAATGGTAATTCCTTCAAAGGGCTGATCTCTGCTGAGTAGATCATGAAGAGTACGATCTACAGTTTCAATGATATGATGATGCTGAGAGGCAGCTTCATCCCAAATGATCAAAGAGGTCTGCTGAAGATGATGATGATGAGGATCATTCTTTTTGATATTGCAAGTGCTTTGCTCATGGCAAGGAATGGGGATCTTGAATCTGGAATGGGTAGTACGACCACCAGGTAGGAGAAGAGATGCAAGGCCAGTAGAGGCAATACATAAAACAATTTCTCCTCTGGCACAAACAGTAGAAGCAATGAGCTTGGATAGATAAGTCTTGTCACATCCACCACCACTGTGAAGAAAGAAGGTAGACCCTTGAGTTTGAGTAATACTGTCCATGACTGCATGGTAAAGAGCAGTCTGCTGTGGATTCAAGGTAGCCAGTCCCTTTTGAACAAAATCTTGTAGCTCCTCTCTATTATAAGCTCTTTGATCATTGATCATCTGGTTTCCCTCCTGATTAGCCCAGTTTCTCTGTGGCAAAGGCATATTTGCATAGTTCTGCAAGTGCTTTCCATGCTTTCTAAGATCCTGAGCAATGAGATAGAGACCATAGTTATAGATCTGATCTTGAGTAGAATCTGGGATATGATGGTGATGGGTAAGCTGATAGTGAAGATCATTACAAAGACTTTGTTTTGTAGCTTCCCAGAGATGATGAGGATCCATAGGAGAGCAATGAATGAGAATGATGACAAACAGATGGCACAAATGAGAACCCATTCTAAAGTGAGCAGCCTCTTGAAGACATAATAGCCACTTTCTGTCATCTTGAAGAAGACCATGAGTACAACATGCCTCCTTGAAGGATTCATGAAGATAACCACCAATACCACAAAGATCTTCATATGAGGTAGCACCTAGAGAAAATCAGTGATTGGCAAAGCTTTTAAATATGAGTAGCCTTACCTTTGACCACAGTAAGCAATAGATGAAGATAGAAAGCCTCTCCAGCAGAAACAGGAATAGAGTATATGTAATCAATGACCTTGCTCTGTTACCTAACTTTCCATATAGCTTCAGTCTTGTATCAGACAAACCTCTTTGGAAAGTCCTGATAGAGGTAGTTGTGGGCACCAGCAGCAATCAAGATAGGATCCTGGTTTGCCTTGAATCATCCAAGCAATTGAGTATCTTTGACATTGTTAACCAGATCACCCAGCTGAGCTTTAGCATGAAAGACCACATTTTGTCTGTTAGGAAGATGAACATGAAGATGATAGATAGCAGGTCACTCCTTGTGTATAGGAAATTCAAAGATATTGTGGCAAGCATGAGTAGAAGAGATGTATCTGGCATCAAGATAAGTCTTGATCTCATCATGATGACTCTGTGCTTTAACTGTAGCCCTGTCAGAACCCTTGTAGATATATTTGTGGATATATTTGACAGCCTTGATAGAGCCACAGACCTCCACATTGATGTGGCAGTCAAATTTCATCAAGAGTTCTCTAGGATAAGATACAACAACACTGTTATTAAAAGTGTTCTGCCTCTTTTGGACTGTTCTCCCATTGTCAGGGTGAGCATAATCAGAGTAGCCATCCTCCTTGATGACAGTTTGAGCAGAGAAAGCATTAAGAAAGCACTTCTTGCAAACATTATTCTCAAGACATCTCGGAGCAGAGCAAGGACCATGAAGCATGTATCTGGAGACAGCAGTATGAAGCTGAGGATGGATATCTGGATCAGGGAGTTGAGCTGAGATGATGGCATCTATCTGCTCTACAGAGTGAATCTTGAAACGACTCTTCTAGCCGTAGAGTTGGGAGACCACTGATAGGTGTAGTCTAGCCAATCAAGGAAGAGGAGGAGTGTAACCAGGATTCTGGTGAACCACACCACAACCTCAACAAATAGTAGGCCACAGGCCTATCAAGGGAGATAACAAATAGTAGGGCTTATCTCTATCAAGATGAGCTGAGAGGACACTTGGTCCAGAGTACAAGAAGAGGAAATCTCCAAGTCTTCAAAGCTGGGGTGCAGCTCTGAGACATTGGGGTTTATATATCATGCATGATGTATGTACATGTTTGTGTAAATACCATAAATAGTATAGTCCATAGAGATAAGAGAAACATATGCCATAGGTTGGTATATGAGCATAATGCGCCATTGGCTGGTGAGAGTCTAGACATGGGGCATGAGGTATGACATCATAAAAGGAAGAGATAAGGGTCTAGCCCTTTAGACATGTGGTGCAGCAATAGCCGGTGTCTAGACTGCGAACATAAGCAGTCACATGATAAGTTAGAGACAAGTCAAGGACAAGTCTTGTTCACCTTGGTGTGGGAATAAAATACCATAAGTGTCTGGTTGAGAGTTTGAACCAGTGTGAGGGAGAAAAAGAGAAAGAGAAATATATGATTATAACAAATCTTGTCTTGTTGCTCTAAAAAGGTCAAGAGGTACATATGAGGAAGATCTCGCTTCTGATATTCAATGGTATAGACCAATCCAGCCAGCTGACCATAGTAGCCATTTTCAATCTTCTTAAGCAGAGCCTGCTGTTTGCCATGAACAACTCTGGCAACCAAATCAGGTCTGTCCACAGTATTCTGACCTATTAATGATTAGACATGTGTTGAAAAGAGAAAAAGAAGATATACATATCAGGAAGAAGATTCTTAGTGATTTCAAGCCAGCTACCATTTGTAGTCATGGTGAGAAAGAGATTAGGCTTCTTATACTCTCTGCATATGGCCAATGAATTCTGGAGAAGTTGCTGCATCTGGCGAGTACTACTGTCATATTCCTAACCCTAACCCTAACCCCCGACCCTCCGGTCACTCCTCTGGAACTCCTCTCACGAACTTCAGCGCTATTCTCATGCATCTCGCCCCTATGTCTTTCCGGTCCTGTTTCCTCCTTCTCCACTTCATGTACAATACCTACTTGCATATTCCCTTGTTCTCCTTATGTCTTAGGCTTGCTCTGTACCTACCTCCAATCCTGTGCTCGCACAGCTCTGGCTTTGTTTTCTCCCTGTACATAGCTTCATACTCCGGCCCTCGGTTTTCTCCCTTCTGTACATAGCCCTGTACTCCGTATATAAACTCCTGACGTCTGTACCTTTGTACTTCAGCTAGTTATTGAATTAGACACCCTCAGTTTTACTCTGCTTTGTCTCGATCTCCTTCATCTCCTTCATCTCTGAAATCCAGGACACTTAAGAGGAAGTCTCAACAAGGGCGCAGCGCTCCACTCTGAGTTGCTAAAGCCGAAGTCCCATTACAACCAACAACTCCAGAGTTACCTGGAGCTGTTCCAGACCTCCTGTCCATGGTTTTAACAACTACCCTCATGTGTAGAGGGGAGAAGTATGTGCCCAACCTGATTCATGTTTTGAGCTGGATCCTAATTCAAACAGTCTCTCAGCCCTTGATAGAGATCAGCCCTTAGTTTTGTCTGATTGTTGACAGCCCAAGTAAGATTACACTATTCAATAGAAGCCCAAGCATCACAGATCAACTATTGAAAAAGTCTACCACCCTTGAAAAGATTGGAAGGCTCTATCTGTGGAGGATGTATATGAAGTCTATATGCATATCAGAGAAGTTGAGTGACTTTCTTTGAGCAATGATGTTAACAATAAGCTCCCTGCAAAGAAATATCCAGATGTCAGCCTTCTTCACCATGTGGAAAAAAGAGAACATAGTGAAGAGAAAGATAGAAGAGATGTAGGTTGCTGATATGATGGAGACCACCACCTTGAAGATAAAGAACAATGTCACAACTTGATTGAATATTCTCTGAGCCATGACCAGGTACAATGGCAGCTATTTCATTCATAGTAGGAAGGTTGTATCTTCTGAGATCATTTCCTTGCTGAAGATGGAGTCTCATTCTCACATTATTATGCTGCTCAGGTGGTTTGGCCTATATGAAATATAATCATGAGATTGATTGATGGATAGAAGAATAAATAAAAAACTAACCTGCATAATGTCATGGGCCTGCTTATAAAGAGGAGCATAAGGGTGGACATTTCTGAGGGTGGTATACAAGTCTAAAAGAATGCCAGCATTCAAGAGAGGATTCCTTTGAGCACACCTATTGGTTGCCTCCTGTGGATCATAAATATAGAGCTGAGCATATGAAGGCTGGAGATCATTGGGTGGTAGAAGAGCACCCATGAGATGATGAAGAGAGCCATGAATCCTAAAGGATGAAGGCCTAGTGCCATGAATAGCCTGCTGATCAATCTGTACTCCTATAGAAGTGAAGGCTGGAGCATTGTTATATTCTCTGATTTTCTTCTTAAAGTCTAAATGATCTTGAGGATCATCAAAAAGAACTTGAAGATTGTATGGCCATTGCTGAATAGGAGGAAGACTGACTTGGCCTTGGAGACAGCATATGCCAAAGCGAGGATTTCTAACACCAGAGCTGGTAAGTTTCTCTGAGATGAAATGGAGAACATGGCAATTAGGGCATTGAATATTCATGGGACCAAGTAAATAGAGTTGTATGGGCTCAGTGTAGAGTCTTTCACCAGAAGGAATACAAATAGGCAAAGATGCATTAGGCTCATCAGAATCATCAGAGCTTGAGGAAGTGCTGAAGTCATCAGATTCAGAGGACTGAGGAAGTAGTCTTCTTATAGGCCTTAAAGGAGATGGAGGATCAGGATCAGAATTAGCAACTTGCTGTCTCTGTTGATCCTGCTCATAGTGCTCTGCAGAGTGTTAACTATACTCTCCAAGAGCCTGAGAAAGCAAAGCCTGAGAGAGCTGTTGAACTTGTTAAATCTCCCTTTCCTCTTGATTTTGATGATTCTGCTCTTGTTGAAGTAGCAATTGATGATGCTCCTGTCACTGCATCATCTGTTGCTGCAACTCCCAGAGTCTCTGATTCTCTAACTTCTGCTGTTGTAAAGCTTGTCTTTGTACCTCTAAGAATCTTAACCTTTCTGTCTGTTGTTGATCTAAAATATGCTGTTGCACATCAAGAAGCCTTTGATTTTCTTGTTCCTGCTGTTGTAACCTCATGGAATGAAGGTGTGCCTGTTCTTGCTGAGCCTGCTGGTCCTGATAATGTCTTTTCTCACTAAAATTGATGATATATTGCTGAGGATGTCATACAGAATCAGATCCAGTTGTTGTGATAGCAGTGGTAGAAGATTGAACAGAGGAGTGATTATGCCTTTGATTATGCCTTCTTTGATGAGTATTCTCAAATCCTGCGAGAAGGTGACCAGTATGGTCTACTCTAGCATTCATTTGAGGTAGTGGTGATGGTGGCATACTCATAGGATGTGGGTAATGCAATTGATGTGACATAGTAGGATATTGATATCTTGGAGCAGGTAAATGATGCTGAAATTTCTATATTAGCATGTTAAATACAATATAAAAAATAACTTATAATTGGAGCAGAAGGTAAGTTTTGAACAAGTAGTTATAGATAATGATGGAATGGAGAAGAGCAAGGCTCATGAAGATTACGCTGAGCTTGGCGAGCAGTATTTTGAGCATGCTGAGGTGAGGTAGGAGGAGAAGACCTAATAAAAATCAAAAATATTAATATTAGTTAGTCAAGCAACCATAGAAGAACTTACATTTAAAAAAAAAATAGAAATATAAAACTCTTTGAGATTCTAGAAAAGAGCCTTAAAATCTGTGAAAAAAAAAATCAGACTAGAAGCCTAGAAACTCCAAAAATTAATCAAAGTTAGTGTAAGATGCACAAAGTTACCTTACCTTACTTAGTGCTGAAAAGCTGCTATCAAATGCAACCAAGGCAAATGTATGACAAAGCTAAAGGTGAAACACCTGAGACACAGCGGAAAAAAATGACAGATAAAAACCTGTCAAGTTTTCTGCACTGAATACCTCTGCTTTGTAGTGCTATCAGAGATCTCAGCTTAAATGGCCTTAGCAACCAGTAGACACACATAGTTGAATCTGTGAAGAAGCTGGGTAGTAGAGACTTGATTGGAAATGCTAAAAGCAGGGTCCCAACACTTCTTTTTAAACTGTTGATTCTTACCTTTCAGCTAATAAAAAATAAGGCAAAGATTATCTGCCTAATCTCAGATCTAACCTTATGAGATCTATAGCAGACCTTCAACAGCCTGTATATGTTAGCCAGATTTTCACCAAATACTTTTAAGAACTTACAGAAATATCCTAATATTATATCACTGTGATCAGATTATAAACATATAAAACTTAATCTCAGAACTTATCCTTGACCACAGATTTGTGAGATCTTTGATAAATCTCTAAGGGATGAAACTGATGGAGAAAAAATCAGTTGGATACTATATTTGACATCAAACTTACCAAGAATGCAGAAAAAGAAAGATCTAATTTTCAATTTTCAATCAATAGACAAAATCTTGCAAATTTAGACTTACTCAGAATATCAAAAAAGACAAATTGACAGAGATCTGCTATATTTAGTGGATTTACAATGTGTATTCAATATTAGACTTACTGAGGATGCAGGGGATGAAAAGTTGGCAAGGATCTATATCAAATTTCAATCAATAGATTGAATTTAGTGAATTTGCATTGTTTTTTTGATATCAAACTCACTTAGGATCAAAAAAGCAATAGATATCTAACTATATTTAGTGGATTTCAACTGGTTATTTGACACGGAACTTACTGAGGGTGTGAGGAATGAAATATTGACAAAGATCTCTTATCTATTTCAATCAATTGGTTAAATTTCACAAATTTTGAGTATTTCTTTGGTGGTTTTTTTGTCCAAAAAAGGGTGAAATGTGGCACTCAGTCCACAGGCAAAAATATGCAAAAATATGCAAAACAGTCGAAATAAGTGTTGGGAATTTTTCATATTCCACCACTGCCTGTTAATTTTTTAAATTCAAGCAATTGAATATCTTTGACATTGTTGACCAGATCACCCAGCTGAGTATTAGCATGAAATTTTATATTTTGTCTATCAGAAAGATGGACATGGAGATAATAGATAATAGGCCACTTCTTGTGCATAGGAAACTCAAAGATATTATGGCAAGCTTAAGTAGAAAAAATGGTATCTGATATCAAGATACATTTTGATCTCATCAAAATGACCCTGTGCTTCAACTGTAGCCCTATAGACCCTTGTAGATATATTTGTGGATGTATTTGACAGCCTTGATAGAGCCACAGATCTCCACATTGATGTGGCAGTCAAATTCTACCAAGAATTCTCTAGGATGTAATATAACAATTTTGTTGTTAAAGGTATTGTTATGAATGCAGTAGTTCCTATGGGACATCACATGCCCCTTATGGGCTTATTTCATGAATGTATGAAAAACATGTATTTTTTTCATTTTTAAATTATCCTTATATGGGGTAATGAATCCCTAACCCTTATTGAGACAATGTATCCCTAATCCTTATCTTATTAAGAGACAATATGCCTTTATCTATTTTATCAGGGATATATGATTCCTCCCTGTTATCTAATCTGATCATCCAGACATGATCTCTCAGACATGATCATGCATTGTAACATTCCCACAGCTATAGACTAGATGCTGTTATGTAATCCTAGATGCTCAGGAGCTAGACTCCTAATCTTTACCTTATCAGGCAAGGCCTGCTATATATAGAGAAGATCTTCCATGCCATGATGACAAGACTTCTCACTCTTATCTTATCTAAGCCACGGTTACATGTTGATCATGTAATACTCCTCATAGACACAAGGGCTAAGTCTCTTGCCCCTATCTATCATGAGACTGCTTAGTCAGCAGCCCAGAACCAAGACAGTGCTTGCATTGCTATCTATGATGTTATGCCTTGCATACAAAGCCCAGACCATAACATTGCACTTTAGAAAGGTCACTGCTCAACAAGGCATTATTACAATCACTCATTTCACCTAACTTAATTCCTGCCACTTGGCTGAGTTGAACTCATGATCTACCACATATGGTAACCATATCAAGGTGGAAAGAACTTGACTTCAAGTCACCTCTAACTTATCACATGACTGCTTATATCAGCAGTCTAGACTTGGTCACATGATCACATTATGTGACACATCACATGCACAAGGGCTAGACCCTTATCTCATTATCTATGACATTATGCCCTATGTTCAACACATATTTCACATGTGGCTTTTATCTTGGCTCATGGACAAGACTATGTCTAATCTCTGTTATGCTTCTTTCCAATCTGCCAATGGCATATCTAACACTTATCATATTCACATGGACTCTTATCTAGCCAATGGAATGTGTTCCCTTATATAGTAGTTTACTCTAACATGTACAAACAGTAGAATAGTATATAAACCCCTGGGTTCCAAGACTGGATTCCCAGCTTTGAAAACTTGGAGATTTCCTCTCACAATCTGAAGTCCTTTGATAGACCACAGGGTTTAATTCCTTTATCTATTTGCATAAAGCTCTATTAGAGTGTTTCACTTCTTCAAAGCTACTCCAGTACTGTCACCAAGAACTCTACTGCCTTGATTTCCCCTGCTGTTACAAGAACACAAGTCATTCACACAAGTGAGCTCTTGAGCTAGGACCAGGCTACCCTAGGAAAGTGCTATTGAAGAAGAAAACTAATGTGATCTAGTGTTCCTTTTCCCCTTTGTATCGATCACCAGTTGGTGTTATACATGTGCAACATCTGATCTCCCAGAGTGTCCTTGAAGGCAACACAAAGTTTTATAGAAATTCATGTGGAGTTTCAGCAGAACCATTACACTGAAATGAGACCAAACACTGTGCATACTGTAATTGCACAGATTTATCTGGGGTACATAGGCCACATAGGGGAGGTATATAAGGTGTATAATTGAAGATGCAAAAGTATAACTAAGTATCAAACCTATGGTGTAATACAGATGGCCCGTGGTGTAAGCAAATGCAGGGAGAATTGAAAAACACTGGATCTGGACAGTGAATTGAAGGAGGTAATAAAGTTCATGATGAAATAGCAATATGAAATAGCCGAAATGAGATGGACCATACCAATGCAGTCAGAAGTCTAAATAGAAAGCATCAAATGAAGACAGATCAAAAGAAGTGATATCAAACAGAGAAAAGTTCAGAACAGAAGGGAGAGAGTAGAATAACTTGTCGCACAGTGACTCATAGTCTTCTGGGAACAGGATCCTTAGGCAATTCCCTGGAAGACCATCGCTACTAGCATCCATCAGAATACTTGTAACATTATCCTTGTTTTTAGGATAAATTTCCTCTTCATCATACAAAATCCTTGTTTGCAGAATCTTCATCATTGTAAATAACATTGTCATCATTGTTCTTGTCAGAGTGGTGACAGTTGGCAGATAGATGTCCAGGGTTGCCACATGAAGAGCACCAGTTGCGAGGATAGTCTCTTTGAATATGACTGGGGGTGAGCTCAGAGCAGAAAGGACATCTATAAGTGGGGCAGTTAGATTGGAGATGGATTCTGGCTCTACACTCATAACATGCCAGTCAGGGATTGCATTTGGGATGGAGAGAAGAGGGAGTTTTGAGTGGCAGGATTGAAATTGGCCTCTGTGGTTTCGAAAAGGAAGGGGAGCTAACTTCAAAGATGACTTGTCTTGTCCTTTTTCCTTTCTTGTGGGAAGACAGGGGAGGCTGGGAAGAAACCCTTTCATTGCTTTCCATAACACCTTGGAAGCTTTCTTCTCTGAGGGCTTGGGATATGGCAGTGATGGCCATGTCCTTAGCGGCCTGTAATATTTCCCTCCTGGTTCTTTGTTCTGTGACTGTGATCCCTCCAAGGATCAGTTCATGAGCTCTGATGAGAGGGGGATTGCAGATTGTCCTGGTTCCACCAAGCTGTTCAATAAGTGGTCCATTACTGGGGGAGGAGGTGAATGCCTCATTAAAGGGGGTGGTGTGATAGTATTTGTTGGCCTGCATATATTGTGAGGAAACAGCAATAGGTGCGGAGTTAATTGCCATAGAAAAATGGTAACAAATCTACTGAGAACTATATATCTCACCAAGATTAGCATTATTGGTGAATTCTTGATCAGAGATATGTACATTATGCTCCTCCTGAATTGCAGGGAGTTCTCTATTGAGGTCCCTTTCAATGTCCATCACAGGGCAATTATCATAGGCATTATTAGGCAAGATCCTTTACATTTGTCTTAAATTGGATCATTTCACTTTAGCAGGTGATCTAAAGGCAAATTTCTCATTCTGAAAAGGATGGTGGTGATGTGGTCTCTGATGAAATTCAACTAGTGATTCATCAGGTTATTGCCTAGGAGGTAACCAGATACATGATCCTTGTGAATCAGGATCAGGATCAGTAGGAGGTGAATCAGTAATAGCATGTCTCTTATGTTGATGATGATCTTCATTACAAGTATCCTAACAGACACTTGTAGTGAGAGATTACTGGAGGACTGTCTGCAAATACTCTTCCCAAAAGAGTACAGGATAGTAGAGGATGAGTCATTCTACTCCTTTCCATCCTTGTCAAACTCATCTCTTTTAGGTGTTATCTTTTCTGATCTGGTACCTTATGACATTTCCTATTTAGACTTCTGACTCAATTGAGATGGTCACTTCTATCTCATTTTCCCTATTTGTCATGGACCTTAACATCTCCTTCAATCAATCTTTCTGGATCTAGTATTTTCTATTTCATCCAGGTTCTGCTTACATCACAAGGCCTTTTATTATCTCATGGACTGCTAATAGTAGTATTTTCATATCTACTACAGTACTATTTAAATACCTGCCCTATGCAGCCATTGTATTTTAGCTAAATCTATGTAATACTACATAGTATTTGAGTCTCATTCCACCTTGATGATTCCACTGAGACTCCCTGGAAATTCTACAGGACTTAGTGTTACCTTTGAGGACACTCTCCAAGAGGTCAAGTGTTATGCATGTGTAACAAAAAAATTATCTCTTCTTATATCTCTGCTACTACATGGCAAGGAACCCCCACCATCTGCCCATCATATCATATAGATTCAGAGACTATGATGAGGAGGAAACCCTTGAAGAACAAGGAGAGCGACAAAGACTTGAACTAGCCTCTCAGACTATTTGATAAATCCAACCCCACTTCGCCTCTCCAGACAGCTTCTCCCTAGCTCCCTCCAGATCATTACTTTGATGAGAAACCCCTCTTTTTACCCCACAAACCACCCCCAGCCCTGCCCCTATTTCCATCTGACAATAGCAATAACACAAACTGACTGGCAAATGGACACAAGTGGCATACTATTAAGTGTTTTGTGAACATTTTTTTCCATCTCTGCTGATCTCTTTGTCATAGAATATTGTTGATACAATCATTTTGCATAGCCCCAGCATTGTTCAATAAAGTTCAGTTCACAATGAAACTTTGGCAAGAGGAGACATTCAAATCCACAAGATTGGCACAAGGTTTCCAAAAGGGACAGCACACTTGTAAAGTCTAATTGATTGAAAAGGATGTGCCAACAGCAATAGTCAGCTGTGTGTTCTTAACACTTGAAGTCTTTGCACTATGCTTTGAGTTTCATAGCATTAATTCCCCATTCTAATAGAATCTGAGACATCTCTTAAACCTGGCAAGACTGTCGAAAAGGTTGAAATGGCAGGTGGAAAGGATGACATGGCTAATGATGTGAACTGCCAGGGAGCTGCAATTGACATGAACAGCAACAGAAAATGTGATGACAATGATCTCATGCATACATGCACTATGCTCAAAGGTTCCTGCAGGGACCAAGATGAAATCATGGATGTCAATGAAAATAGCAATAGCTGACCAGCAGGTCAGCATACTTGCAATAAAAATGAACACACACCAGTTAGTGTCAGTGCATTGCTCCAGAGGGAGTGAAACCATCAGTTGTTGACTGACAGCCCAAGCAACATGGTCGACATGGCTGATGACTCCAGTGCATATGCAGGGCAGCCAAAAGCCTGCACGAATGGTCCAGTGAATGAGACTGGCAAGACAAGAAGTTGAGTGGTCAACAACCAGGAGCTGAACCTGTCGAGAGACACTGAGCACGTGATGAGTGATGACCTGTTAAGACCATGGACAGGAGGTCCAGAACAGCTCTGGGTAACTCTGGAGTTGTTGGTCATAATGGGACTTCAGCTTCAGCAACTCAGAGCGGAGCACTGCGCCCTTGTCGAGACTTCCTAGGTGTCCTGGATTTTGGAGGAGCGGAGATCAAGGAGATTGAGACGATGAATCGAAGGAAGACAGAGGGTGTCTAATTCAATAACTAGCTGAAGTACAAAGTACAGCGGACAGGAGTTTATATATGGAGTTCAAAGGCTATGTACAGAAGGGAGGAAACTGAGGGCCAGAGTACAAGGCTATGTACAGAAAGGAAACTAAAGCTGGAGCTGTGCGAGCACAGGATCAGGGGTAGGTACAGAGCTAGAACTAGGACAGAAGAAAAACAAGGAGTAACATAAGTAGGTATTTGTGCATGAAGCAGAGAAGGAGGAAACAGGACTAGAGGGACATAAGGGCAAGATGTGTGAGAACAGCACTGGAGTTCGTGAGGGGAGTTCCAGAGGAGTGACCGGAGGGTCAGAGGTGAGGGTTAGGGTTGGGATATGACATGACCTCCATCATCTGGCCAAGCCCACAGAGCCACCTGACCACACATTGTCCATGCAGGAGAAGGCAGGTGACATGGAGGGTGAGGCAAAGTTGTTGAACAAGCTGGGATGCTGTACCAGCAATCTGAGAGTCTCTGCAAACATTAGCAATGCAGTAACAGTGTCAAGAGACAACGCAGACCCAACAACAAGTCCAATGGACAAAATGTACCTGACAGACAAACCACCAGACCTGATGGATGGAATGGCCATGATGGAGATGTTAAGTGGCAAGACAGTGGCAATAGCAAAAGATGCATCATTGGTAATAGTGCTGAGGTTAGTGCATGGCAGATATCGCTAGACATGATGGAGACATGTCAGCAATAAAACCAATGGGATAACATACCAATGGACTTATCTGAATCACAGAAGGGGCCTGTCATATCCTGACCCTAACCCTCACCTCCAATCCTCTGGACCCTCCTCCAGGATTCCTCTTATGAACTCTGGCACTCTCTTGCGCATCTCGCCCCTCTGTTCCTCCAGACCTATTCTCCTCCTTCTCCGATTTTTGTACAATTCTACTTACATATCCCCCTGTTCTCCTTTAGTCTTAGCCTTGCTATTTAGTTACCTCTGAACTCCTATGTACACAGCTCCGGCTAGGTACATCACCCTTAACCATATTACATTCCTCCGCTCTAGTTTAGTTTTCGTCCTGGTCACAGCTCTTCGGTGGTATACCAACTCCATATATAAACTCCTGTCCTCTGTACTATGTACTCCAGCTAGTTATCAAATTAGACACCCTCAGTTCTACTCCGCTTTCATCTTGATCTTCTTGATCTCTGATCCTCCGAAATCCAGGACACTTAGGAAGTCTCGACAAGGGTGCAGCGCTCTGCTCCGAGTCACTGAAGCCGAAGTCCCATTATAACCAACAACTCCGGAGTTACCTGGAGCTGTTCTGGACCTCCTGTCCATGGTCTTAACAGAGCCACCTGATCGATGCATGTAGTGGCAAGTCAAACCCTTGAGCATCGAGTGGACTAGTGAAGACATGAAGGTGTCAGGATGGTCAACAGATCACCAACACGTTGGAGATGTATCAGCTGAGCCACCAGATGAGCCCCTGAGTATTGAGCTCAAGGGAGAGTATGCTGAGTGTGCGAGCATCAACATCAAGCTCATCAGTGATAAGTCAGATGTGTCGGATGTGTCAGGACCATTGGCAGGCAATGAAAATGCCAGGAATCAGCCTAGGAAGCCATGGAATATGCCAGAACAAGTATGTGGACAGCTAGGGCACATGGACAAAGATGGCTCATTGACAAAGGCTCAAGGTAAGCTAATCAGGAAGGTGAAGTGCACACATCAAGACCACCTAGTGGCATCAAGGATGATTGAAACATGCTGAAGAACTTGCAGAACAAGTCAGGACAGTGCACAAACAGGTAGAACACACCCAGCATGATTACTTACCTAGGAGAACCTAAAATGAGCCATACAACCCAGGCAGTAAAAGCACTGAACCAGGTACTTGCCACAGGTACCCTGGATACCCCAGAGGCATCAGGAACTGGCACTTCGATGAAATGAATGTACTGTTGTAAAGACCAAGGACTTGTTGCACATGCACAACTTCTGATCTCTCAGAGTGTCCTCGAAGGCAATACAAAGTTCTGTAGAAATCCTGGTAGACTCTCAGCAGAACCGTCACACTGGAGTGAGATTAAATACTGCATATAATTGTGTAGATTTAGCTAAATACAAATGGCTACATAGAGTGGGTATTTAAGTAGTACAGTAGTGGATGTGAAAGTACTACTAGGAGTGGTCCATGAGATAATACAATGGCCTATGGTGAAAGTGGGGCTGGGATATAAAAGGGAATACTAGATTCAGACAGTGGATTGAAGAAGAAAATAAGGTCTGTGACGAAAGGGGAATATGAACTAAGCAAAATGAAAATATAACTGTACTAATGCAGTTAGAAGTCTATATAGGAGGCATCATATGGGGGTAGGACATGAAAGAAATTACCAAACAAGGAGGAGTCCACATCAGATGAAAAGGAGTAAAATGAGTTGCTGTAAAGAGGTTCATAGTCCTCAGGGAACAAGATCCTGAGGCATGGTTCTGGTAGGCTACTATAGCAAGCATCTGTTAGGATACTTGTAACAGGACTAGTTGCAGTGAAGCAACTAGGTTGTTGGGTAAGTGATGTGCAAGATTTAAGATACATCCCAAGGAGTCTTCTAGTGGGTCTGGAAGAAGTCCTGAGTGATGGAATTGATGATTGAATAGTCCAGGTAATTCTGAAGTATAGTCTTGGATGTCTGGGTAGTCTAAAGGTATGAAAAGTGGTTATTTGGGTTGAAAAGTAGCTGAAAGGTCATTGAGGGATCCAGAAATGATAATAGGTGATAGATGTATTCAGAAAGTAGATGGTAAGTTGGAAGTAAGTTCCCTAGACAAAGCTAGGTACATAATTTTATAGTCCAGGCATTTCTGTGACTGTGTAATTACTAAAAAGGTAAGTTAAAGAACCCAAAGTGAATGGTAAACACTGTGATATGACTTCCAGACTGTGGGAAACTAAACCCAGACTGCAAGAGATTAATCTGAAGCATGGGAAATTAACCTGGATTGCAGACATGTAATCTGAATAGTGGAAAACCATTCTGGAGCACAGAAAAGTGATCTGGAAAATGTGTGCTGGCTTGGAATACATCCACCCAGTGGATTGTAATGGTGTAAAAGGCTTGAATATGACTCTAGAGTGATACTGAGCTTTACACCATGTCGAGATACTGGTCGAGGAGGTGCAGGGGGCAGATGGTGACACTGTTCTCTATTGGGACCACTGGAGTGATTGTGCCAGTGTCCATAGTGACCAGGAACATCCACAGGCATTACAAATGGCTGTGCTGATGAAACAAATACACGAAGTTGAGATATAGAGCCAGGAGGTCAATGTTGATCTTGGAGGCAATTGCAGACACAAAACTGACCATGAATGTGTTGAGATGATTGGGATATAGTGCCCAATGGTCCACAAAACAAGTGCCACATGGTGCAACTCAAAACAAGATGAAATGCAGTCATTTAGCTGTACAGAAGCCAAGTCAGGACATGTGATACAAATGCAAGATGGCAGACATACCTAGGCTATCCACAGCATCCCAGAACTGTCCCAGATGACCTATCAACACCACAAATGAACTGTAATGATGTGAAAAGCAGAAACAGCAATTGAGACACATTAGCATGAGGTACAAGACAAGGAGCACTTACCAGATTGAAGGTTCACATTCAGGCCAAATCAGGAACATCAAAGCCACATTGGGCACATTGTATATGGGCTGGTTATGGTGTAGAGGCAATGCTGAGGCACAATATGTCAGTATGGCAGAGCTAGAGATAAGTGAAGTCATTCTGTACCCATACTTGGCAGTACCAGCCTTGCATGAGTGAATACTGCTTGGACAAACATGCATCCTATGAATTCCTTCATTTTCATACTACTAGAAACTTTACATGTACACATTATTTCTTTTCATTTGATTCAAGTCTAACGACAACTGCTTCTGCGTTTCCCAATGCCAGGTACCCTCACTTTCTTTTTCTTACTTTATGCATCCAGGTTGCTCCTCTGCCATGTCCTCCCACCAACAGTTCTCTTATTGCAGCTGTCCCTTTGCCATTCTTGAAGGGTCCAATGAATATAGCTTTTTTCTTCTGGTCCCCCTGGTACTCATTCTCACTTGTCACTCTATTGCTGTGCACTCATTTCTTCTTTGCAACCATTCTTCCTGTCTCTGTTTCATCTCATATTTCATCTCATTTTTTTCATTTTTTTCATCCCATCTCCATGTTATTCTTTTTTTGGATGTTGGTTATGGTGTACCTACATATTAGCCATCCATCATAATTGGTATTCCATCATATACATATCCCTCACTCACCATAGAGATACCCTGAGTGCAATCATGTTTGTAGCTCTGTGACTGAGGCTTACTTGGAGGTTGCAATAGTATGCATAGCACCACATGAAGAAACAGAGAGCTGTCTCTTCATTCTTTTTTTGAATTTGGAGGTATTTGAGTGTGCTGTGTGCTAAGGTGTGAGTAATAGCAGCACAGATCTGCAAGTTTGAGTTTGAGTTTGAGATTGAACCAACAACACTCATCACCATGAGCAAGCTTATCATCTTTGTTCACCTCTACTTCCAACATATTCCTGCTCAACAACACCTGTCATTTTTTTCCTCAACAATCCATTCAGCATTGAAGAGAAACCCATTTTTTGCATTTATACTATGGACCTCATCCCATGTACATATGTCCTCATCAGTGTAGATATGACCTTGACTAAAGCCTCCTATTCCTTCTCTGTCCAATGGGTGTGCCCTCTGTCCCCTCTATGATCCCTCAACCTCAGTTCCAGTACCTCGAGTGGACACCATGAGCGCTGTATGAAACCATACACATCCTTGTGCTCTGGGTAACCTTTGCTCTCAATCCAAAGCTCTTTTAGCACCAGAAATGTAGCCATCTTCAGAAGGCTGCCCACTTCTCCATGAATGTAGACCTTTAGCATTCTGAAGTTCAAGTGGGCCAGTGGAGCTTGCAATGAAACTGTCCATCTGTTGTAACCACAGATTGAAAACACCTCCATGCTCAGACATTGTCTCAGTACCTCCTCACAGCCAACCATCTCCATTGTAGACTGCATCTGTGAGTAACCTCAGATGCTGTCTATAAGCCACAAGTCTAACTCCTTCACATTTGCCCATCCCAGCTCAAACATGCTGAACTCTTCCCCAGATCCTTCCATCCAAATAGTATGCACCTCCTTTGTATCATTTTCCAGTGCTTCCTCCAGGTCAGGACCAAGTTTGTGTTGGAATCAGGATTGAACCATAATGACCTTGTAGCTCAGTGGTTAGAGCTGCTGGTGTGTTTCCAGATGGTCTAGGGTTCAATTCCCTGTGAGGTCACTCTTTACTCGAGTTGCATTTGATTTCCAACAGTTTGTACAGAACCTGGAGAGTGAGCAGATTTAGAAGCTTTAGAATTGCCAGCACCAGTCCTTCCAAGTGTTTGAAAATGAGTATGATCTGATGTAGGCAATCATATTGTTGCAGCTCAGGATGCGGCTCCTCCACAGAGACTGGGCCAAAGGCAAGTTCCTCAAGATTTGGGCTTTTGTTCATCAGGACCATGAGTTCTTGTGCTTGGCAGCCATTGCTGTATGCTAGGAGTCTTACTGTGAGTTGAGCAAGATTGAGCCACCCTGAACCTGGAAATGACACCAAAGAAACCTCGAAGCCATTGAGAATGAGTGTATGAAGGCAGGGGAAGGTGTAGTGGATGATAATATTCTGATCAACGTCATCAACATTATTCAGCACCAGAGAGGTACCGAAGCAGCTCTGTGCAGTCAACCAACCTGTCAAGTATCTCTGTGTCTAACCTAACTGCATTGATCAGTCAGAGTCATTCGAACCAGCTCCTGTATCTCCTCAAGAATTTCACCCATAGTATTTAGTGATGAAAAAATGCTTCTATTTGAAGTGGGCTGTTCCTCACTCATGAGAGCCACCTCCTGTAGTGATCCATGTCTTCCAGAGACACAGGTTCCTCCTCAATATAATAATCCAGACTGTTCATGCTTAGAGACCACTGAAGTCGAGGTGTACGAAGAACCAACTCCCTCCATGCCCAGCAGACCCATGGAAAAAGAAGAGGAGCTGCATCTGCCCATGGCTGGATGTATGCCTCTTGTGGCAGCAATTCAACAAAGATTTGCAAAAGAAGCTCAGTGGGAAGATGTGGCTGTTGAAGTTAAAGTCCTATCTCATTAGGCTTTGACACAACACAAAGTCTACTACACTTGTAGTAAGATGTGGTAAGACCATGGTATTCATTTATATCCATAACTGTTATATCCCTAATCCTAACCCTCACCTCTGACCCTCCAGTCACTCCTCTGGAACTCCTCTCATGAACTCTGGCACTATTCTGGCACATCTCACCCCTATGTCCCTCTGGTCTTGTTTCCTCCTTCTTCACTTCATATACAATACCTACTTACATATCCCCTTGTTCTCCTTATGTCTTAGGCTCGCTCTGTACCTACCTCTGATCCTGTGCTCGCACAGCTCTGGCTTTGTTTCCTCCCCATACATAGCTTCATACTCTGGCCCTCGGTTTCCTCCCTCCCGTACATAGCCTCTGAACTCCATATATAAACTCCTGTCTGCTGTACTTTGTACTTCAGCTAGTTATCGAATTAGACATCCTCAGTTCTACTCTGCTTTCATCACAATCTCCTTCATCTCTGATCCTCCAAAATCTGGGACACTTAGGAAGTCTCGACAAGGGTGCAGCACTCTGCTCTGAGTTGCTGAAGCTGAAGTCCCATTATGACCAACAACTCCGGAGTTACCTGGAGCTGTTCTGGACCTACTGTCAATGGTCTTAACAATAACCATGTGTCTACAAGGGTCCTTGACATGTGTTACACACAGTTTAGCCCTTTGTATTGAGTACACTTCCCTTATTACTTACAAATTATGCCATAGTGACCTATTACAGAAATTTCACCTTCTTATGGTAGTTTGGCCCATTTGTTTGGTCTTATGTGCACTGGGTCACAAGAAGCATGAGTTTATGTGTCCACTAAATCGCTTTTTTGGTACATTTCATCTTTCTAAGCATTTCTCACTCCACATCACTTATTTCATGGGTTTCTTAATGTTTCCATGAGATATCCATACATAGAGAGCTCCACAGCATGTACAAACACTTGTGTAGCTATATAAACCCTGGGGATAGACCCAGGAGAGTAACAAGATACTTACTCTTGTCCTCCATCTTTGAGCTCAGGAAAAACCCTCTTCCTTCACTCTACTCTATCTCTCTGTTAGCAAACCACTCTACTGCTTGGTGAGTCTCCCACCTAAGCTTTATTCCCTCTTGCCTCTATGCCATTGGGATACCTAGTATTCCCAATAGTGGCATGATGGTCCCACTTTGAATGTAAAGGCAGCCTGTTAAATAAATAGGACACCATGACGCATGATCTATCACATTCTTCTTCTTTAAAGTAGAGGCTAGCAGGAATCCAGGTGGAATTTATTAAAGGTTCTGAAAGGCAAATGGATCAGTGAGCCCAGTTAGCATTCACAAATCATCTTAGGGTTCCTTGGCCTCTTGATGTATCTGATGGCTATTGACCTGCTTAAACACTCAACAATATCGGAAGTTTTGCATTGCATGGCAACCTTTGATCTATCACTCACTGAACCGACTCTGATGCTCAGATGATCATGATTTTCTTTTCTTTTTTGATGCATTTGATGACCATGGTCTAATCTAACCCTTCAGATCAGTTAATCGCCTCATTTCAATAGTCTGGTGCCACCCTTTTGTTGGAACTTTACCTTTATGTGCACCTATATTGATTGCATGTTGTGTACCCTATTATTGTAAGTGACGGGTAATAGCAGACACAGAATAGTTTTCCTTGGCACTTGAAGATCATGATTACACCAAGGAAAACTATTGGGTAACCCTATTTAAACCATTCAATGTTCAAGCTAAAACCTAAGGCTGTTATGTTGATAGGAACTTGGAAAACAGATCAAATTGAATGGGGAATGAGTTGAGTTGAACTCTGTTGATGAGGAACTTGTCCATTCAATGATTGGGTAGATTTAAGACCATTATATTCATGTGAAACTTGGAAAACAGGTTTAAAAAAAATAAAAATAAAAAGCAAAGAGGTGAGGCAAGTTAAACCTGAGTAACAGGAGGATAAAAAGGACAAGGGTGGGGTGATGTTAGAGCTCATAGTATCTTTCTTCACTTCCATTGTGTTCTTGCTCAAATCACATAGAATATCCAATTTGAATGATAAGCTGACTTCTGTTTGCCAGGAGGCCAACTACTTGATGTTACAAGTTTCCTAATGGACGCTTGCAGCAGTGGACTGCCTCAAGATCCTCTTCCTGGAGGACTATACAGAGGTCTGTGATGAAATGTTCTATTTCCTTCCCTCTAATGCAGATTTGTTCATATTTAGTATTTCCCCTTCTGTTTTCCCCCTATGACATGTCATATTTAGACTTCTAACCACATTAGTACAGTTACTTCCATTTCGCTTATTTCATATTCCCCTTTCATAATGGACCTTACTTCCTCCTTCAATCCACCATCTGGATCTAGTATTCCCTCTTATATTCTAATCTCACTTACACCATAGACTGTTGTATTATCTCATGGACTGCTCCAAGTAGTACTTTTATATCTGTTATTGTACCACTTAAATACCTGCCTTATATGGCCACTGTACTCAGCTAAATCTGCACAATTATACACAGTGTTTGGTCTTACTTCAGCATGACAGTTCCACTGAGACTCTACCAAGATTTCTACTGAACTTCATGTTGCCCTCAAAAGGACACTCTAAGAGATCAAACATTGTGCATATATAACACTTAACTCCAAATGGGAGTCCAAGGAATCATGTCTGGTCTTACCATGTAACCCTGGTTTCTTTCACTGTGAACAGCAGTTTGGAATTGTGTTTTTGGTTCAAGGAGGGCAAATTAATGTGCCCTTTTCCTGACTGCTTCACTACAGTGACTAGAAGGGACTGGGCTACGAAGCACATAAGGGATGTCCACAATCTAAGTGGAGACATTCTAATTTTCAAGGCATCAGCTGGTGAGCACCTGAGGATACCACTCATGTCCCTGTTGGCCATTAATGGGACTCAGACATTCTTTTTAAGGACAGAAAGGAGTGCCGAAGCAGAAAATTATCTGGCAAATGTGATTGTTGCTGAAGCCAGTAAGTAGATAATGTGCCTAGATCTGTAGTATGTCAATTGCTAAAATCCTGTTTAGTGTCAGCTCTGAGCCCTGAGAAGATGACTATAGTTCTCAATCCTGAAATTGATTACCTTGAAGGGGGTGACATGCTGGATTTCTTCAGCATTTGATACCACCATGGCCTTCATGTCTTCATCTGCAGGGCCTGCAAGACATGCTTGATCTCTGAGATGATAAAAGGCCACTGCAAGAACAAGCACCATGAGCTGAACATCACCGCTTCAGAGGCACAGGTGCTGCAGGCATTCATCGAGCAGTGTGGAGTTTATGAGTATCCAGAAGATGTTTCCCTTCCAAGGTCAGGTGGGCCTGAAGTGCAGGGCTTAGCTACTCCTGAGAAAGCATTCGCTTGCAGGATCCTAGGGTGTGCCTATTCCATCAGAAATGAGAGGACAATGGGGAAACATGAGTGAAGTCAGCATGGAAGACCCTTGCAGCAGTTGACATACAGGGAATGCAAGGTGCAAGTGCTGTCCCAGAGTGTTGGGAGGACATATTTTGAGGTGATGGCTCTGCCACCAAAGGACAGGAATCTGTAGCTGCACAAAGCACTAAAGCTGATGGGAGCCACATTAGATGAGGATGGGATAGCAGGGTTTTCCACTAAGAAAGTTCAAACAGCCCCAGCACTTTTAAAAGTGACTCGCTGGAACGAACACATGCCCAAAGTGCAAGAGAGCAAGACACTCTGCACTGTGGCATTGGCCCTGAAGGAAAGGCACCATCCAGGAGAATATGAGGGCATCCTAGCTGACATGGAGGAAGCGATTGACTGGTGCTTCAAGTGGGGGCAGACAGCATTAGATAGACAAGAGAATAGGCTAACAGTACTGAAGGTCCTCATTCATGGTAGTAGTATTCTGAACATAGGGTGAGTCTCAACCTTGGCCTCACAAGTATGTGCTGATGACAAAGGGGGGGTAGTTGACAGAGTGAAGCACTGGTCCCCTCTGCCCATGACAAACAAGGAGTATCAGGCATTTACGAAGGAAATGGTGACTGTGATTCTGCAATCCTATCTGGCAACATATTTTGGCCAGGGACAGGGAGAGTTCAAGTTTGTGCTTTCAAATGAGCAGCAGAAATGTCTTGCAGAACTTGTGGCAGTATTGAAATGAAAGGACTTGATAGAAGAGGTAGCTAATTTGTGCCAGAAATTCCTGTGGTCTGTGTTGTTGTCTTGCTGTGATGGTAATTGAATGGATGTGATGCAGCAGTGGATGTGGCTTAGGGTGCTTCGAATCAATGGCAATTTCTACCCAGCATTGTCATTCACACCAAATTTGGAAAAGCTGAAGTATCTGTCTGATGCAACAGACAATGCTCTTGCAGGCCTTTGCAGAGCCATTTCCAGGAGATGATGAGTTGATTGAGTAAGTGCTTGATTTGATTGGAAAAAAAGAAATTACTGATGGTAATGCAACAGAAGAGTTGTTAGACTGCATAAAGTGCACCCATTTAATTTGGTGACTGACTTGTCACAGTATGCATCTTCACTCATTTTATCAGAGGTAAAGGACCCAAAGGTCTTCATCTCCACAGACTCACAGGTGATCACTGTCAGGACTAAGGCAATTGATTGATCACTTATGGATCACTTACAGGGAAATCACACAAAGTAGCCATGTGATCTCAGAAGAATTTCATGTGGTCAATGATATCTCAAACAATTTGTGAGGCTATAGCTTCTTGAATGAAAACCCACTTTGAGGCATCTGTTGCAAAATGTTTTTCCATCTGGTAGATATTTACAAATTAGTGTGTTTGGACTATGAAGGAAGACTCTGTTGGGACATTTCACAGATCAAGCTTTTGCTGGAGAAGTATGAAAGGATGTGGAATGATGTCCTTCATCTGGCCTTTATAACTTTCGGACTGTTGATGTGGGTAGCTCAATTTCTGCACATACAGATTAGGAATGGGGACTATCAGTGGAATCTGCAGTTCTGTAATGGTGAGATGTTCCTCTTAACTAGGGATAGCAAGACAATAAATGCTGCTGGAAGGGACTCATGCATTCCCACATTTCCCCCTTCACAAACTGCTGCTATTTTGCCTGAGCCAACCAGAGGTGGCCTGTGAGAAGCTGAAGCACTTTTGATCAGGGTGGTTTATGACCCAGAAGGGAGGGAAATATACAGAACATGATTGGCTCTTACTAGTTATCCTTTTTTTTTTTTTTTTTGAATGCTCACTTTTTGTTTTGGCAGATATCTTTCTGTGCACTCAGGATAAAAGCTGGAGCCAGAACAATTTTATATCAAGATCTGTGCAAAGAACTGTGATCTGTTTGACTGCCCATGGGGTACCAGAGACTATTGGCAAGCAGTGATTGTGATGGCATGGCACTATATCTCAGCAGATGCCTTCTGGACCACCATAGAGGACACCCTAGCAGATGCAGTGAGCCACTTGGCAGGCATCAACCAGTTACACTATGGAAGGGCATTTGGGGAGCATCCTGAGCTCATGTACAGTGAGATTGAGAGGCAGAAGTGGGTATGCCAGGAATAGCACTTGTTTTTGGGGCTGGGCCCATTTCCAGTGCAAGAGCCAATCACAGTGGTGAGGTCCCAGCAAGGTGCTGTTGATGTGGTTGACAAGGATGTATTGATGTAAATGCTGTCTGAGATGCTCCCCACAATCTCAGAAGCTGTCACAAAAGTGATGATGAAGGAGCTAAAAGGAGATGTCATTCAACAGCTAGCAATGAGCTTGAATATGGAACATCAGAGTCAGAGGGGATTTATCACAGCTGATACTGGTAATGATCATGATGCTTTCTCTTTCAAGTCTGCAATTCCCATGGAGTCTGCTGTTGCAGTAGATGTGGACATGGCAAGGTTACTGCCAGACTTGTGAGTCCAATTTGTTTGGTTGACTGTGAAGTTTCGCTGGATATAAAATTGTGAATGTAAATGCATGGCAGTGAATCAGTAGCTGTCTTGAATGGCCAAGCTGATTTGGCATGAGCAAGCCACATGTTTCAAACACATTCTTGAGGCAAACATCTCTGAAACATATTTCTCATCCCCACTCTATATTCCTCACAAGAACAAATGCCCTTTCAATTGTTTACTGCTGCTCTGCTGGTGCTTGGCAACACTGAAGGGCTGCCATGGATGACACAAACTTGGCAGGCCCTCACCAAAGTTCACAAAGTACCTTGGTATTCGACAGTTAATGCTAATGAGCTCAGCCCCACATCAAATGTTTCTGGCTAGACTAAAAGACTTGCAGATAAGGTCAAGCAGTTCATGGACAAGGTTTGGGATATCAAACCTGCTGAAAAACAGGAAGCTTTTGTTAACAAGAAGGTTGCTGACAATGACAGTGAAGGCAGAAAAGCTTGATGTCACTGGATTAAAGACAGTTTTGGCTGATGGGGCATGAACAAGGTCATTGATGAGGTTTTATATAGTGCAAATCACTCTCCATATCAGATTATGCACAATTTTAGTGAAAAAACAGTAAGTTTTTGAAATACCCTTAAAGTGAAGTGTAATATGATAGAAGTCATGAGTGGTCTCATTGACCCATAAAAGATGTAAGACAAGAAGGGGAAGTCTTCAAGTCTTCAAAGCTGGGGAGCAGCTCTAAGACTTGAAGGTTTACAGTATATAGCCATGTATGACATATGTATATATTTGTGTAAATATCATATAGGGAATAGTCAGTAAGGATAAGAGAGATATACACCATAGGGTGTGATGAGAGCATAATGTGCCATTGGCTGGCGAGAGTTTAGTCATGGGGCATAAGGTGTGATGTCATAGATAGAAAGATACGTAGGATCTAGCCCTTGTAGCATGTGGTGTGGCAAGTGCCATTGTCTAGACCATGAATGTAAGCAGTCACATGATAAGTTAGAGACAAGTCTTGTCCATCTTGATGTGGGAATATGTTACCATAAGTGTCTGGTCGAGAGTTTGAACCAGCACAAGAGAGAAAAAGATAAAGGGAAAATATATGATTGTAACAGTTTTGATTGCTATATATACATATAGAAATATGTAACTTTCAACTTTGACAGTTACCAAGCATAGAAGATGCCCAAGTTTATGAATGTCAGCAGAATCATGCTGAACAACTTTTTAGAGATGCTACTTATGTCAGATCTGGCTCATTATTGAAACTGGCAGTGTCACAATTTATCCATATATTGCTAGTTATGATGTGGAATCGGTACCACAAGACAGTCAAGCAGGAGCAAAATCAAATTGTAAGAGAAGTTGAGGCTGTGAAAGAAACTTGGTTAGGTGAGTCATTGAATGCTGATGAGTACTGCAACTACTTATTGTGCATATAGCACTCACCACTGAGAATGCTAAGTCAACAATATTTCAAATTAAACAGTTTTTGAAAATATTATGATCTCTACTTATGTATGCTTTTCGTAAAGTATGATGACAATGAAACATGCACTGAGTTGCAAAAATACAAGAATGAAATAGAAGCAATGTTGGCAGCCATCTGTCATGATGATTCTGATCCCTCAAAATTGGAATGTAAGTCTCAATTTTTTTTAAATGTAAAGACTAGTGATTGTCAATGCGATTCAAGTTTGCCTAAGTCAATTCATGATGCATTACAGCAACTTGCATCATAGGAGGATGTACAGGCCATCAGCTGCATGGTGCTTGTCCTTCTGGAAAATGCTGATGATATTGATCATTCAAATTGTGTTGATTTGGATCTGGAAGATCATATTTCAATATCTGGAGTGAAGGCATTGAAGATCTAAATACCTTGAAGGAAGACGTCCTCTGGAAGCGACTTTATTTCCCTGAAAAGAAGATCCCATTCTTCCAAACATGGACTGATCCTGATTCACTCATAGATCTCTGGAGCTCTGAAGGTCAACAATGGCTGAAGAAACAAGTTGATGCTCAGCAGCCATTAAAGCCTCACTGGCATCAACTTGTTGGCATTTTGTGGATGTTATAGTATGTCTTTGTGTCATATCTCAACCCTAATCCTAACCTCATAAGATTTAGACTTGGTGATTGTGCACTAACAGTGGCTTCGCTTCTAATTACAGTACTGATTACATGTTACTACATCACTGTGAACTTGGTTCTTTTGGTAGTATTCCCCTTTTGGTTGTTTACTGTTATTTCCAATCTATCTTATGTAGTCAGAGTTCCACTGTCAATGCTCTTCAGTTTCTGACAGTGGACTCCAGGTATGTTGTGTTAACAGCTGAAATCACACAGCTAGAGTCCACTGTTAGAAACTATGATATTAGAATATAGCAAAGTCAACATACCTGAAGTCCACTGTCAGAAACTAAGAAGCAGTGACAGTGAGAGTCTGACTACATGAAACACAGAGGAAATAACAGTAAACAACCGAAAGGGGAAGACTATTAAATGGACAAGTCTAGTGTGATGTAGTAAGATCTAATCAGAAGCGAAGCAACTGTAAGTGCACAATTACCATGTACAACACTACCCCCTGATTATGCATCTCTGCATGATGAAAATGATATAAGAAAAATGAGAAAAGCAAAACTAGCTACCTACAAATGATGCAAGTCCTAGCATAGAGCAGAAGTGCTGCACTTTGACTCTGGCAAGAGCTTTGGTGAGCAAATCAGCAGGTATCTCACCAGTTGGAATGAAACTTGGTGAAATGAGCCCTTTGTCCACCACATCTCACAGCCAGTATCAGTGCAAATTCAACAGCTGCTCTTCTGTTGTTCTGAGGCTTTGCTCACAAGAAAGGCATAATCCTGGATCCATAGGCATTGTGACAGGCTTGAAATCAGCCATATTGTAGCAAGAAAGCATGTCAATGCAGTACTGTTGCTGGGAGATGGAAAGGGAGCGCTTTGAGCAATCACAGTCGATTTTGATGCCCAAGATCTCAGTGGTGGCGCTCAGATCATGCAGCTTGAAATGCTTGCACAGATCATCAATAGCACTCTTGATGGCATCAATAGACTTCGAAGCGAAGATCATATTGTCCACAAAGACAGGCAGAAGGATCCAGACATCACCTTAAGTATAGACATAAACAGCTGCATCAGAGTAAGTCTGTGTGAACCCCATAGACTCAAGAGTGGTTCACATCTTGCGATTCCAGCGATTTCTGCCCTGTTTCATTTCATAAAGAGACTTCTTGAGCAAACAAACCATTTCCTTCAGATCTCCCTCAGCAAATCCCTCTGGCTGCTCCATATAGATGTCGCAGTTCATTTCACCATTAAGATACGCATTGGAGATGTCCACCGACCACAGATGTAGATCATGAATCACTGCAAGAGCTAAAATGACTCTAAGAATGGGCAAATGAACTGTGGGGGCGAAAACCTCGAGGTATTCGAAACCAGGTCACTGGGAGAATCCTTGTGCAACAAGATGACTCTTTTAGTGATCAAAGGAACCATCAGCTTGATATTTCTGTTAGAATTGCTTTTGCACTTTGTGCTTTTTGGACTGTTTACTTAGTCATGTTGGTGGCACACTATTTACAGTTGTTGTAGTCATTCAGATATAGCTGGGAGCTTACAGTCTTTGTCTCTTAGTTTCTGACTGTGAGCTTCAGGTATGTCTACTTAGCTTTACTCTAATGCATTAGTTTCTGCCTGTGAGCTCCAGCTGTGATATTCCAGCTGCTATTACTAAGTGAGTCTTTACTAAGAAATTATTAGCAGCTGAAATATCACAGCTGGAGCTCACAGGCAGAAACTAATGCATTAGAGTAAAGCTAAGTAGACATACCTGAAGCTCACAGTCAGAAACTAAGAGACAAAGACTGTGAGCTCCCAGCTATATCTGAATGACTACAACAACTGTAAATAGTGTGCCACCAACATGACTAAGTAAATAGTCCAAAAAGTGCAAAGTGTGAAAGCAATTCTAACACTTCCCCCTGATTGTGCATCTCTGCATAAAGACAAAGAACTAACTTCCCCTGAATGGGGCAAGTTCAAGGAGTTCACAAAACTGCACCACTTTAGCACAAGGAAGTGCTTTGGTAAGCAAATCAGCAGGCATACTCATAGTAAGAACAAAATGAGGCGAAATAACATCTGCATCAACCACATCTCACAGCCAATACCACCTGAGGTACAGCTTCTTCATCCTGCCATGGTGTTCTGGATGTTTGGCCACTTGGATTGCCAACTGGTTGTCCATGTGCAGGGTAGATGTGCCAGAGAGCTCAAACCCAAGCTCCTTAAGCATTTTGCATATTCAGACAATTTCCTTGCCAGCCTCACATGCAGCAATGTACTCAGCCTCAGTAGTTGAGAGAGCAATGATGGGCTGACGCTTGGACATTCAGAATACAACACCACTGCCAATTTTGACAACATACAGTGGCTCAAATAAGTGTCCCAATGTTGGGGCATTTTAGAAAGATGTGACATTTGCAAGAGAACCAAAATCTGTTAGCTCTAATCCTTGCAGGGTAATCGATAACCCTAACCCTCGCCCTGAAAATGAGCTCTTAGTTATGTGATTTGGTTGCCATGGCACTGAGATATAACCATATTAAAATGACATGTCATTGGGACACTTATTTGAGCAACATTTCTATTC
>JBBPML010000146.1:0-59316 GCA_038090275.1 Austroboletus novae-zelandiae | reverse complement strand
AAACAGAAAGAGAGGTAGGAACTAAAACGGAATCTCAGTCATTATCATTAATATGGCACAGGGTAATATGGGACATTGGCCCAGGGGAGGCCAAGGGCAGAGAGCTTAGTCAGCAGGGTCAAAGGGGCGGGAACAGACTGTACTCCACATCGTCGCGTGTTCTCCCCGCGCCGTCTCCAACGTGAGATGGACGACACAGGCTCCAAGGGTACATATCTTTCGCCGACTCTTGCGGCCTAGTTATTTTGACAGATCGGAACAGATGCGGAACCCTGAGGCCTGACTCCTGAGGGGCGTCCGACGAAGTAGGTGGCATGTGACCTAGGCATGTAAGACCCGACACTGACAATGAAGCAATAGGGTGGGTGTCATGGAAAATTATGTAGACACACAGAATATCTGGGACCAAGATGTGTATCTGATGAGCTTGCTCGACGTGGTCGACTCGACATCACCACATGCATAGGTGAGGCCTTGAGGCCCGGGAATGGCATTACATAACGATGGGCTGATCGGCGCCACCAGACGGGCGTTTTTTTCATGCAAGAGGAAGACCACCCACGCCTTCTTATTGCTTCACGTTCGGGCACAGCATGCAATGCATCATCAACGTCTTTCAAGTTCTGTTTTGTTACCCCTGCTGTGGTTTACCAGACCACCCTTAGATCCTTTTCCTACCTCGGACTCTACCGGAGGACGAGGCCAATGTGCTTGTGGAACAGAGAGCGACCAGCGCCCAAGGACGTTTCCTCATTCCCTGGACCAGACATTCCAGGTGCCATAGCAAGCGGATGCATTAACAAAAATGACATAGTGATTGCGTACGTTTTATCTGTCTTGTGTTTTATTTTGCTTATCCCACGTTCAATTAGCGTTATGGGACCTACAGGGACAGGGAAAAGCTCGGTGAGGGGTTCTATGAAGCTGCACACTCCGTTAGACTGACGCTTCACAGTTCGTGAGAACAGTTACTGGAGACACAAAGGTTTTGGTTGGCCACAAATTGACAACCAAAACAAGAGACGTACGCGCCGTCAGGTGCACCCAGCATCTGAACGTCGTCTTGGTGGACACGCCAGGATTCGATGATTCCCGCCGGTCTGATATTGAAATTTTGAGAACTATATCCAAATGGCTGAAGGATACGTGAGTTGCTATAGTCCGAGAGAATCAGGCTTTACCTGACTTGAGCTTGACACTTTAAGGTATCAGGACAATATCAGACTCGCGGGTATTCTCCACTTTCACCGCATTTCAGACGTTAGAATGGGAGGATCTCCTCTGAGAAATCTGGCCTTATTCAGGAGCTTGTGCGGTAACGACAGCCTCAAAAACATTGTCCTTGTCACGACGATGTGGGACGAAGTCGAAAGCGAGTCGATTGGTTTCGGGAGGGAAACAGAGCTTACGTCGGACTTCTGGAAAGATATGATTCAACACGGCTCGCGTACATTCCGTTACGATGGAACTTATGAGTCAGCTTGGAGGATCATAAACGGGTTAGGCTTGGAGGAATCCTTCAATAGGCGAGCACCACTACAGATCCAGAGAGAAATGGTTGATCGCGATTATCAACTTCACGAAACATCTGTAGGGAGAACTTACTCGTCACACCCTCTTAGGGAAGAGGCTTAGAAGATTCGGGCAAATATGCATGATGGTAGAGTCCGTTGTCCAACGAATCCAGGTCTGTCACATAATCCTTAGGTGGTCTTCGATCAGATCATGCTCTTCTGCGGATAGTGTAGACACCACATCCAGACATTTGTTTGACTCTATCCCAAACCTACTTATGCTTCGGGATGTAACACCGTTTGTTGCCATGAAACATTCATCCATTACTTGATTATAATTAATTCCGGAAGCAATTTGGAGAGCTCGTGTACCGACTGCTGGCTGGGCAGAAGTACAATCAACGACACACACTTTTTTTGTGACGACGAATTTTCAAGTCTCGATGTACTCACATTCGGAGCAGCGGCATGAAGGATATCGCTGCGAAGAAGTCCCCCAGAAACAAGGCGCTATTGAAGAATAGTTCCTATACTTGCACAGACTTGACGCCGCTGGATCGCGCTCTCTGAGACCTTTTCCCGGCAAAGAGTCCCACGCAACCTTGGCCTAGTTACATAAGCACTTGTCAGTGCTTGTGGCCTACCGGACCAACTCGTACTAATGCCTGCGCTTGATTCCGCCATCATCGTGACACCCCGGAGTCCAAATACTTGAGTTGCCTTGCCAATTGGTTCCTAATCTCCGGGTAGAGATCGGGGTATAAGTCAGCTGTGACACCGCCAGTGACGGTACCTGGACAGGATACCAGCGTTTTTAGTCACCGTCGGTGATGGCTGATTAATTCGTGCAGATAGGCTCGGTATATAACCATTCTCTCGAGCTCCCCTCTTCCTCCATCGTCTCCTCTCATTCTCAACTTCCTATCATGGTCCTCAAACTCTACGGCTTCCCCAAGTCCACTTGCACCCGCACCGTCGCCGTGGTGTGCAAGGAGAAGGAGATTCCCTACGAGCTCGTGCCCATCAACCTCGCCAAACTCGAACAAAAGACCCCCGAGTATTTGAAGATCCAGCCATTCGGTCAAATTCCTTACATCGTGCGTTGACCAGGCCGGGCGAGTTCAGTGACTGAGTCGTTTCAAGGACGACGACGGTTTTATCCTTTACGAGTCTCGCGCCATCGCGCGTTACTTGATCAAGAAATATCCGAACCAGGGCACTCCTGGCCTGATTCCCACCGACCCCAAGGAGGAGGCCTTGTTCGAACAGGCAGCCTCTATCGAGGCCTTCAACTTTAACCCTCTCGCTGCACCCATCGCGGTCGAGAAGGTGTTCAAGGTGTATGTATATACGGCAACACATGATATTCTGCTTCTGACGCGCGTCTGACAGTGCTCGCGGAGGCCAGCCAGACGAGGCCAAGGTTGCAGAGCTTGTTCCTAAGCTGGAGGCGAAGTTGGATGCGTACAATACCATCCTCGGCAAGCAAAGATACCTTGCTGGTGACGTGCGTTGGTGACTGGTTGCGGTTATGATCTTTGAAACGCTCATGATGTCGCAGAACGTGACCCTTGCTGACCTGCAACACTTGGCTTATGGAGCCTTGCTGTTTGCTGCTGGTCACGGTGACGTGATTAGAAGTAGGCCCCACGTAGCCAGGTGCGGTGTCCTCAATTAACAGATCGTGCGGCTTGTATTGACTGCGTGTTTAGGTGGTGGAGCGAGATCTCGAGCAGACCCGCTTGGCAGGCCGTCAAGGATGGCGCTTGAGGGGACGAAGCAGAATATTGTCGAGTTAGCGGGGTTTAACCTGTCTTGTATTTTTACCTTTCTTGTGCTCACAGGTGGCCAAAAGGATCGAATTGATGATATAGCAGTTTTGATTCGAGCACTAAGTTTTTCTTCGCCCCGAGATCGGGAATCTTGGTTGTCGGCAGGCTGAGCTTTAGTCATGAGTGTGGCGCGCCGCTTCAGAACTGCCGTACTCAATTTGATCCGCAATTTCAATAATGGCCCCATGGTTGACAACAGACCCCGAAGGTTTTCGAAAGGCGGGATGCGTTTCGCCTCCGGAAACGGCCGAAGAACTTTGGACTGGCACTAGGTAGGTTCCCTTTGTTGACACACAGACTTTGTTGTCGAGGGATTACCCGAGTTACATGTCTAGAGTCTAGAGATCTGTCGGGTCAAAATGCGATCGTCATCAGACTGCATAATTTCTCGCGCCGGCGTCCCTATAGCTGTTTGAAAGAGCATACCTGAAACGTCTACTGTTTCGAGTCGTCTGGCACTTGTTCTTGCACCTTCTACATCGTTTCACTCCCAATATAGTCCTCAAGCTCCACGGGTACTCCGTATCCGTCAACCTTTTCAAAAGAGAGAAAAAACCGATTTAGTCGTAGAGTACCAACCGTTCGGCCAAGTTCCTTAGATCGTGGGTCGACGCTGCAAACGATCGAGTTTATTGACTGTCTCGTTTCAAGGACGACGATGGTTTCATCCCTCGTTTCTCGAATATTCCAGCATGTGAAGGAAGATACCTCGTTCGAATGGATTGGGGCGTTCAACTGGAATGCCACAATCGCAGTGAAGGTGTAAGAAAGAAGTTCAGTTCGTACATTTATTTATATTCCCTCCTCTGTTTCTCAGGCCTTCAAAACTGTCTTGATGTGAGATGTACGTGTCGTTGAGGTGCTCGGCAGCTTTGTGTCCAAATTCGTGGTGTGGTATTTGTGTAAGATGCGACGTTCGACTGCGCACTTCTGTTCACCAAATTTTTTGATAGGTGTTGCCGCAATTCGGGACGAGTATACTCCGGATCCGACTCTGCACTTGGCTTCGATGCTAGATTTGCTTTTCAACATGCTGAAATGTTGTAAGTTGCTCCAGGACTCCCGTCATTGTTACTCATACATAAATTAAAAGGAGTCTAGGAAGCAGATCGGATGAAATTGCGGAGTGAATAACTTTGTCTGATATATAAAGCAATGACAGAAGCGAAACTAACATTCCCCATGGCGTTCGTGGAGGCCTCAGAGAGAAAAAATATATTTAAGTTCCGAAGTTCCAAGTCCCATCTGCGTCATGCAAAGGCTAGCGTCCATTTTGCATTATTTGTTGTTTCGATCATAACACGGACGTCTCTCAGGCTCTCCTATAAATAGGGCTCTCCTTTCATTTGGATCTTTTTGGGAGTGTTCCGAGTAGCCCCGTGATATGCAAAGCGTCTATCTGATGTGCCCTCCCGGGAACAGATGGCGGTCCTTCGCACCTGGCTGCCAAAACATAGAACTATTGACAGGTAAGAGTAATTCAAGAATTCACAAATGACTAACCGACGTGAATTGTTTGAAGCTCTTTGTGCTGCACACACCTTCGTTCCCTGAATTGGTGTTATTGTTATTAGAAAACCCACGGTCACTGATGCTCAGCACCAGCGCTCGATGTTCTTCATTAGAAGATTTTTTACTCATGCCTTGGGAACCGAGTGCTGGCGGTCAGCGGCCATCACTTTAACTCCGTGATAACCGACAAAGATCGAATTACACAACAGGACCTCGGTCTCTTCTCCGTTAGCCGACGCGCGAAACCAAGGTACTCTTGAAACGACAATGAATGATTTTGTTCGCCTCAGACTCAAGAAAACCTTTGATTTGTAGGGTGAGATTTCTACACTGTCTATTATTTGCTACGCGTTAATGTTGCAAATATGTACAGTACATTTTAAGTTTTCCACGTAAGTAATCGTTATCAAAGGGTCGCGGCGCTCTTTTTGGGAACGTGGAGCAATGCACACTGCGCCCGTAAAACTTGAAGGTGGCGGAAGCATAATGACTTACCACTCAGCGCCATGCAATGTAACTTCCAAGCTTATTCTAGGTTTTTTTCTGACGTGCAGTGGGCTGATTTCCGGGAAATTCTCTAGTGGGCGTTAAATTGATAACTCTGAATTTGCTAATCAGTCGATTAGCCGTCCCGAGGAAGTGACGAAAACTCTCAGCGCCTACGGGGATTGCTAAGAGTCCTTGAGTTCGGACGAATTATTTATACGAATACGGTGATGGTGGAGAGATACATTAAACCTCAGCGCGCTCCCCAATTTCATTCCTTCAACTCTCCTCCCTCCAACTTTGTTTGCGTGGATCTACTTTGTCATCAAGACCTAGCTCAATCTCTGCTGACGCTTGTCGATATCATGCATGACATACATGAATGTGAAACCGATCCGAGACTGTAGGTGATCGTTCTTCTCAGTTGTCATCATTTTCTTCTCGTCGAGGTGGGCTGATAGTTTATCAGGAACGTTTTCCTTGTCCAACTCCAGAAAGATTTCCCCGATGTCCAGCTTATCCGCGGGCCTTTATCTGTCCCGCCTTTATCGGTGACGTTTTCACCAGTGCCACAGCCATCTTTGCCATCACCAACACCGTCAATGTTGCCGTACCCACCTCCTGAGCGCATTCCCTGCAGCGAACCTGACTCTTCGTCTACATGTCAATGGGTGTCTATCGGGCACGGCTTTGTTCACACTTGCGGAACACAGATCTCCCCAGGTGTCAGACAGATCTACACCCATTTTCGCAGGGTCCACAACGTTCGCGGCAACGAAAAGATAACCATGACTTGTCGGTGGCACAACTGTGAATCTGAGCCGATGCAGTTAGGAAGCATGGTCAGGCACGTGTTGCGAGTCCACTTGGGGTTGAAATGGCGTTGTGAGGTATGTAAAAGGGCGTTTTCAAGAAAGGAGACGACGCATTTCTGCCGATAACTGGAAGATGGAAGAGTTCAAGAGTCTGGTATTCGTGACTGTTTTCCCTGTAGAGGTTGATTTTTCTCGTTGTTTTTCACACCTTGTGGACAGACACCATTTATCACTGACGATACATGTGGGGTTAAAATTCACAAGTACGAAATCTTTCCCTTGTGTTTCTACTGTATGTATTACTCGAGCTGCTTTTGATGGCAAACGAATCAAGGTTTACTGTACTACTTCAGATTTTTCAAAGGACTATGTGTGATGATGCTCTCGTTCGAGAGGGCGTAAAGGTGTACAATTCGCGACTACGCAGAAGATCAGGCTGGGTTGGATTGCCAAAATTGTCTAGACCCCATCTAGAATCTTGTTTTGTTCGCGGGGAGCGCATTACTAAAGATACGAGTAAGTAACGGAATCATGACGTGATTCACGGCATATCTCTCGGTTGGAACCGCTTTTACATGGGAATGGAATGCAGGCCTGCGCCGACAGTATAGGACATATTGCAGGGTATTGTACGTAAGTGATTCGTTGAAAGGATGTTCAGCAAGTCAGAAGTCAAACTTTGTCTCGATCATAATTTGAGCACTTCTGCGTGTTACTGACAACTTGAAGTCCGTGCGAGAGGGGGAACTCTTCTCGGGAGAAACGAGCTGGCTTGTGATGCGATTACCTCGAAGACGTTTGTTGTTCTGACGCGGACCGAGGCATCATCACACTCCCTATCACATTCCATTTCGTCTGGCAGCTCCTGGTGAAAAGTAAAGTTTTAGTGCAACATCGCAGATTCGGTGACATTCTGTATAGCATCTAACACGATCTGACGCAATTCCATTCAAATCGTAACGTCGTCCAAGTCGTCGTGGAGAAACTGGAGAGCCCCGTGATCAAAGGAATCTACCATCACAGGGAACGGCAGATATTCCTTCTATCAGGGGAAACACTCGTAAACTCTTTACGGACCTAAGGCGGAGCGAGGATATCCATCTTGTGGTCCCCCTATATCACTAAATGCATGAAGAAGAGACGGAGTACTGACGATTCTAATGGCGCACCAATTCCGACTCCGAGTCTGCGAAAGAACATTCGCATCTTCGGTCCATGATCCTGATATCAGGGTTAACCAGTCATGCATAGACACGAACCGACTTGTCTCCGGTAGGAACACACGGGCCCGGAAACGTCTACCTCCATTTGTTCCGATATCATTTCGAGTCTCCCCCGGTCCGGATGTAGAAGCTAAATTCACCGACCGGACTGGCTACCCCGATCGATCATCACCAGACTCCTGGGTAATTACACGAATAGAATAGAATTCGTATTCCAAATGCTGCTTTCTTGGTCTGCTACAAAATGGCAAGTCAGTGATGTGACCACTCAGGCCACATTTGGCACATTCGTCCACTCGTTGGCGGCCCCCATGCGCACGTTTCAGATATAAATCCGAGTATATATAACCTGCCTTGTAGCGTCCACATCGCATTCCCACCATGGTTCTCAAGCTCTACGGCTATTCGATCTCGACTTGCACCCGCTTCGTCGGCTTGATCTGCAAGGAAAAAGATATTCCCTACAAGCTCGTGGACGTGGACATCCTCAAGGGAGAGCAAAAGAAGCCCGAGTTCGTCAAGCACCAACCGTTTGGACAAGTTCCATACATCGTGCGTTGACCAGGCCGGGTGAGTTCAGTGACTGAGTCGTTTCAAGGACGACGACGGTTTTATCCTCTACGAGTCTTGCGCAATAGCGCGTTACTTGATCAAGAAATATCCGAACCAAGGCACTCGTGGCCTGATTCCGACTGGCCTGAAGGAGGAGGCCCTGTTCGAACAGGCAGCTTCTATCGAGACGTTCAACTGGAATGGCACGATCGCACCTTATGTGTATGAGAAGCTGTTCGCGACGTACGTGTATCCGGGCGGAGACGGTGCGATGTCTGACGTTTCGAAGCGCGTTCGGGAGTCAGACAGACGAGGCCAAAGCCGAGGAGTTCCTGAAAAAGTTCGAGGCAACGCTGGACGTGTATGATACTATCCTGAGCAAGCAGAGATACCTGGCTGGAGACGTGCGTGGATGCACGAACATACTGCTGATTACTAAAATGGGCACCAGAACGTGACGGTCGCTGATCTGCAGCACCTGGCGTATGCGAGCACGCTCGTCGCGTCCGGGCACGGGGAGGGTATTCAGAAGAGGCGGAACGTAGCACGCTGGTGGGCTGAGATCTACAGTAGGCCGGCTTGGCAGGCGGTCAAGGACGGTGCTTAGCTTGTGATTCCCACCGTTGTACTAGTGTTTCCTAAAAGGCAGTATTTTTCTGTTTTACGACCACCGTATGAACGAACGCATGGCTCCCCGTCGCGCGCCGTACTCGCTGAGCCCGCAGGACGCGGCGTCGCTGCCCACGTCGCCCGCGAACATCACATTCCCCCGCTCGAGCTCGCCCTCGAGTGGCATCTCCCATTTCCTCTCAAAGCCCTCGCGATGGTTCGGCAGGAAGACATCCGACCCCCGTTCCATCTCCGTCGCCGCCGAGCCACGAACCAGCGCAAGCTCGGTCAGGCGTCCAAAAATCTCGAGGCCAACCGATCCACGTCCAATCCTGAGCTCGTTCCAGTCCGAGCCCCACGCAATCGACGCCGCCAAGTCAGTCTTTCTCCTTTTGTTGTAGCATCGCGCTCTTAAATCCGGCCCATTACGTCGCCCACAGGTCCGTTGCGGAACTCACCTATAGGCCGAAGAAGTCTCTCGAATTAAATTCTGCATACCCATCTTCTTCCCAGTCCCATTCACCCGACCTCGACGGTCTCGGCGACCTCCGCAACATCTCCCGCAAGACCTGGTCAAAGTCTGCGGACGACCTCAGGTCCTTCCCCGACAACCCCAGGATCGACCTCTCCTTTCAAAACAGGATTCAAGAGTATCGCAACAGAAGCAACAGCAGCGCGACGCTCTATCCCATCGCCGGCACCGTCCCTCCCAGCCCTGTGTCCCCCATCATCAACGTGTCCTCCTCCCCTCCCGACGACGCCTTTGTCCCAAACGAACCCAATATATCCATATCCGTATCCTCTCCCACCTCCGACGCCTTTCCTCTTTCCGAGGATTCCCCGCCCACCCCCACTGCCCGCTCTCATGCATTTGCACACAGGCTGCCCACCAAACTATCCGCGTCCAAGCTCGGCATACCTCCAAGCAGCCCCAAAAGAAAAGGCTCTGGAGATTCCATGAAACTCCTCGACAGCGACAAAGCCTCAGGACGTGGCGTGTTCCCTTTTAGTCTCGCCGGTCCTTCTCACAAGCACTCTGCCCCCAATCTGGCGCCCCAGGCTTGCCCAAATCTGCCCTCCTCTTCCTTGCTGGCTCCCCCCACCATCAACGACCACCCTGAAGCAGACGATGGCCTAGTCTCGAAACGGACCTCTCAGATCACCTACAACTCTGGCTTTGTCAATCGCCTCACTGATGCTGCACCAATGATACAAGCTTACCAAAGACCCTATAGCATGGCGATCAACTACCCTCTCGCAAAGGGCTGGAAGCCTTTTAAAGCAGAGCTCAAGGGCTCCAAGCTGTATTTCTACAAACCCCCGAGCGATCGGAGCGCCGCCATCAAGGATTTGTTTCCAACCGGCGTAGTCCCTCCTACCCTGGAGGATGACGCTCCTCTCGAACCCGAAGTCTATGAAGAAGCATCCAGGTTGGGAAAGGGGAGAGAAGATGCTTTTGGGTCCGCTGGAAGGAAGAAGCGTGCATATTGGGGAAGAAGGACTCATCCAGAACTGGTGGTCAGCGAAGGGCATATCCTGAAAGGAACCTTTGAAGCCCTCGTGCACGAAGCCGTCTTCGCGACGACGTTCGTGGCACCTTTGGGGGATGAAAATTTCGAGTCTGTGGAGCACACCGTAGATGGAAGACGTCCCGAGTGGAAGGACTTCTCCTCTGCCATCCTCCTCTGCCTACCTTCCTTTGTTGACCGGACAAAGTTCGAAAACGAATTTGTCCGTCTGTGCTCTAATTTTGTCGATGGAGCCGACGACGATAACAAAGAGACCGAACGTGCCCGAGTGATATGGATGGCCCAAGAATATATCAGATATTATGGCACTCCGGCTGACGAGTCTGGCTGGCAAGCATTTACGTCCAGCACCATTCCTGATTGCCGCATCAGGCCCATCTCCATCAATGGTGGCATGCCCAAGTCTGTCTCGACCCAGGCGATCTACACGCCATCGCCGAATCCGAACTTGGGAAGCCCGCAGATCAATGGGACGAGCAAGGTCTCCCCGAATCTCGGAACTTTCTCACCACGACCTCAGGACGGCAAGATGGCTTCTCTGATGGAGGCGCTGGGAACATCCTCCTCTCCAGGAAAGCCTCCCCATCCCCGACAACAACGTACCGACGCGACAGAGAGACCGCCAAGAATCTGGGCGATGCTCGCACAAGACGGCTTCTCCCGCGAAGTCCTTGCCTTGCTCGATCCCCACGTCATAGCATTTAGCCTCCAAACATTTCATCGCCGCGCGTTTCAGCAACTTCCCGACAACTTGACGGTCAATCATGTCTTTGGAGCAGATGCCGTACCTTCAGAGGATGAGGTTTACGTAGATTTGTCCCATTCAGCCAACTTTTTTGGCAGTGACGAACATCCCCACTGGTTGACGAAACTGCTTCTCGCGCAGATCCTTGGTTCCGACTCGTCCGGCGTAAACAGTTGCCACTTTGACCGAATTTCTCGTACCCACTCGCGCTCCGAGGTTCTCTCCATTTGGGCCAGGGTCGGAGAACTCTGCCGTACTGCCGGAGACGAGTGTTCCTGGAAGGCAATCTCGGCCGCATTGTGCTCGCGTCCGGTAGCGAGGTTAATCAAGGCTTGGAGGCGCGCAGACAGACAGAGCGTCATTGCCATCGAGTCATGGATTTACCCCGAAAACGACGGGCATGTGGCCACTGCGAGAGAGCCGGCAATGACCGCTTGGGGAGGAGACACCAAGGAACAAATCCGCTTTGAACTGGATCATATGCGGAACGATGTGGACGAGCATTGGTCCACGGAGTCGCTGCTCAAGGTCAAGAATTTGTTTGAAGGACTTCGCACGCGATTTGCGCTTTGTTCCAGAACACCTGTCGAGACGCCCCATTTGCCGGACGTTGGCAAGCTCATTTCGCTCTGGGAGGATCTGTCTGGAGAGAAAGGCGTGCAAAATGCCTTTACCTCGAAATTTCAGCGGTGAGTTGGCATCGACGATGGTACGGGAGCTGAACACTGATGTTGGTGTTTAGCGTCGAACAGTTTATGTCGCTCTCCCTGGCAGCCGAACCACGGAGGAGAGGGCTGTTTGAGCCATTTTTCTGGAGCCAGTCCACCGCGTCACCTCATGCACATTGCCATCCTCTTGTTCCACTTCTTTTTGTGGAACCATTGCCTACTGTCTCGCTCATCGATCGGAGTCAGGTGTGGAGAGGTCGCCTGGAGAGTGGGCCAACGAAACTAAGCGTGGAAGAACTCCAACAACTTCGCAACATCGACACGTCTCTGCGTCCGTTTGGGAAAAACGATGCTTTGTCCAACAAGGACAAGTTGCTCCGAATCGGCGACGTCGACCTGGGAGGGACTGCGATTCCCGTGTACGACGGAGAGCTCCTTCTCGTCGCACGACCAGACAGAGATACAGGTTCGGTTTCGCGACCTGCATCGCGTACACCGTCTCGTCCGCCCAGTTCGGCGATCGAAGCGTCGGGAGCAATGGTTCGTACGCCTTCCATTCGAGTGAAACCAAGTTCTTCCCATGGGATCGAGCGAAAGAGCAGCGTGCAGCGGCGGAATTCGCTGCCTGCCATTTCTCAACGGACGAGTCATCCGGTCGTGACGGAGGGATCTACGGAACGTCCCATTCGAGTGCTCGTACAAGCGGGAACGCTTGACCGGTTAGTCAACGTACTCATTCACGGTCTCAAGGGCGTTTCCGTTGCGGTGGCGGACGATAATGGGGAAACGTCTCTGCGAGACGGGAATACGAGAGATTTGGTCGTCGATCGCGCCGAGTTTGCTCGGGTATGGTGGAACGTGTTTCGAAGCTTTGTGACGCCCATCGTCTTTTTCGAGGTGAGTGCCGACATTTTTCCACATGGAGAGTGCTCATTCGACCTGTTAGCTTTTGCGCAAACGGTTCGTGGGGAGTCGGCCGTCTAGCAACACATCTACGAACGCACCTATCCACGTCGTGCAATACCGTTCAGAGATTTTCGGGGCTGTAAAGGAGTGGATTACGAGCGGTGGGGGTGCCCAGGACTGCCTAGACGACGTTCAACTCTATGACATGGTCAGAGCCTTTTTAGAAGCACCGCTGGATCGCTCGGTGCCCGACTGTCTTCCAGCAGACGACGACGACGAACTTGCGCTAGCCTGGGATGAGCTCGATGTAACGAGAAGGGACACGTTGTCGACGTTTATTTCCCACTCGTTGCGTCCACCGTCGCTCGCTGTTGCCGTCCTTCGACCTACGGGAACGGCGTCGCAATCTCGCGGTTTTGGGAACCAAGCGCCGGACCTGGATCAGGTTACGCCCGAAGATTTGGTGGACAATTTGGACACGATGGGGTATGCTGCCTTTAGCAACGTTTCTGAAGAAGTGCGTAATCTTAGGCCGATACACTGCTCAATCTAACGAGATGCAACCGCAGGATTTATTCATCACTGCTGATTTATTGGAAGTACAAAGTGCTGACCGGACGGGTTGGTTCTCTGCGCGGGAAACTAGCTTCTTGGATGATGTCGAGATTCAGACGATGTATTCTCATCTCATGGATGTCGAGCCAGCGTCGATGATGTCTGACTCCCAGGACTCTGTGTACCGTCTCCTCCCGCCAAGTGTGCGGAGTTGTGTACGGGCTTACAACATCCTCCGCAAGTGGCTGATCTCGAAACTCGTGGCGCCCAAACTGGGGATTCGGAATCGCCAAGCTCGTATGGACTTGTGTTTACGCGCAATCGAGATTGCGCGCATGCGGAGCCTCGAAGGGGGTGTCGCTAGCTCCGCCGAGCTCCACGAACGACCCATCGTACGGTCGTTTGTCGAGACTGTTCTCACCGCTGCTATTTTGAGCCCTGAAAGTCGGATGCATCAACGACCGTGGGTGAACGTGGCGAATGCGCGGGCCGTCCAATGTGATAGTCTTCACGCGCTACTCTCACGACCGATCGTTGCGAAAAAATCGTACGGCGATCCGTTGATCGTCGACGTGAGCTGGCTGTTGGAGCGTTTACTCGAGATCGTCAGTATACCCAACACCGTGACGATATCGAGCGAAGATCCGCAGTCGATTATTAATTTGGATAAGCGCAGGTCAGGCACCCCCCGTTCTTGTTTTTCTCCTCCGTTTCTCACGGCATTGACGATTTTAAAAAAAGACACCTGTGTGACGTGATCCTCAATACACCGACGTTGCTGAACAGGCGAGGTCGGTCTAGGGAAGATGTCGACCGGCGGGATTTTGAGCGGCTGAACAATATCGAAAAGGAAGTGGGCGGTCTCCATTTCGATCTTCGCGGAATCAAGGAGGAAGCACAGCGAGAAGTCTTGCAGGCACAAACAGGCGGTTTGGCGTCTGCGAAAAAGGTCGTTCGACCTTTCCAACGTCTCGTGTCGCTGCAGCACGAAAAGAGCAAGAGGGACAAGTACTTGTACGATCGGTTGAGCAAAGACAAGAAGCAAGAGCAATTGCGGATAGAGCGGCGGGACGAGTATCTGAACAAGGTGATGCGGCCGCGCAAACCGATGACGCAGGCGCAGAAGCAGCACCGGATGAAGAAGAGTTATTCGTCTGCCTTTTTCCAGCTGATGCGACCGATTTCGAGCGCGTTTACGGACCATACGTTGGCGTCGAAGAAGTCGCCTGGGGAGCTCGAGTTTGTACCGTCTGGGAAGCCGTCGCTCGTGTTGTCCGTTGTGGGTGCCAAGGTAGCCCATTTCGTGAACAACGAGCGGTCGTACATGTTCCAGTTGGACACGGAAGAAGGAGAACAGTATTTGTTTCAGGCGTTTTCGAGGCAGGAGATGACGCGGTGGGTGGAGACGATCACCAATGTGTCCAAGGTTGCTGCGAAACGACGGTTGACATACCTGGGTAACTCTCCCAAGCCTCAGTTGTCTGATCATATCATCGACCCTGTCGGCGTGCCGTCCACGTCCCGAGATCCTACCGCCGGTGAGTGGTTGTAAGTGTTTGGGGTGACGGGGTTACTGACGCTACTTGGTAGTCTTTGGCGTGGAACTCGAGTTTTTGCTCGGACGTGAAGCGAACGGAGCGGATATTTTGCCTGGTACGATTCCTTGTGTGATTGAGAGCTGTCTGGCGGAAATAGAAAGCCGTGGGTTGAGCGAAGTTGGTATTTGTGAGTTTGCCCGTTCTTGTTCCGTGTGTGTGTGTACGACGAGTTCTCAGATCGTATTGCGGGGGCTACTTCGGAGATCAACGCGTTGCGTGACGCGTTCAACAGGGGCGAGATGCCCATTACGGAGAGTACGGACGTGTACGCGATTGGCGACTTGGTCAAGTCGTGGTTTAGGGTTTTGCCGGAGGCGGTGTTTGCGTCGTCGGCCTATTATGCGATGATCGAGGCTATCAGTCCGTTTTCTTGGTTCCGTTCTATATTTACTCTGATCGTTTTTTAGAGGTCGAGAATTTGCATGCGCGATTATCGAGCATTCGAAGTGTCGTTCACGCGCTCCCACGTGCCAACTTCGACTTGTTGAAGCGCGTCGCTGAGCATCTCGACAAGTGCGTTGCTATGCTTCGTTTTTGGTGCTTCTCGTTGACATGCGCAGGGTCACCGATTTCGAGGAACAAAATCACATGACGGCGGAAGCGTTGGCGATCGTGTTTAGCCCCAATCTGTTGCGAGCGCCTCAAAACGATTTTGCGTTGATCCTGGCCAACATGGGGTATACGCACAAGCTCGTCAGGGCGCTCATTACTCATGTGCGTCACTAAAACCTGTGTATGATGAGATGCTGATTTTTTTTTTTGCAGTTTCATGTCTTATTTGACGAAGATTACGAGGCCGAGAATGATGTTGAAGAAGAGGATATGGAAGCACCGATTTTAGAAGAGGAAGAAGAGGAAAGTATCCCGCCTTCTCAATCGACACGTACTGGGGAAGATGAATAAAGCGTGTGTTTGGCATCTTTCAAATCTGTTTGCCTTTTTTTCTTCTTCTATTAATGGACGTTGGTGTTGTGTTACTTTTCCTTTCCTTTTTTTCATCTTTTTCCTCCCCTCGATCGGCTTTTTGGGCCCCCACACACTCCTTTTTTTTTTTTGCTCTAAGTCTCTTTTGTCACTGCGGCGCATTTATCAATGGACATGTACTCCCAAGCACACGGCACTCTTTTTTTTCTTTTTCTTTTGACTTTCACTATACTCGCTCCTTTCACTTTCCTTTTTTTTGTGGTGCATCATCCGGTAGTCGGAACTAGGACACGATTTATTATTGCACTGCAGCCTAGCTAAATTCGCCAGTCAAGTGAACATGATACCTGTCTAGTCGTCTTCGTCCCAGTTTCAAGCTTGCCGTGGTACCCTTGGCCCACCTGCAGGTTCGCTCATGATGATACGCTCAGTACCGAAACGGTTTCCCATGATTTGGCTGCGAGCAACGGCTCAGCCGCCCCGTTCCGCCTATTCGTTTGGTCAAGAAAACCAAACCGATCGAACCCGTGTGTGACGATGTATCTCGATGTCCACACCCCAGGCCTCTCCGCCCTTTTGCTCGTGCTTTGCCCATAGCCGGCTGAGCACCTCACGGCATGCTGCGCAAGGCCCTCAGTGAGATCACACCCATACGCATGCGTCCACGCGCTTCCCAGGCTCTAGCTCCGTCGCACCTCTAAGTACGATCGTCGTTCCGTCCGGGGATCGTACTCATCTTCGTCTTGTTTGAGCTGGCGGAGGACGGTGAGTCGCCGCCGATGCGCGATCGAGTAGGGTGGCGTTGACGACGCGGCTGACGCGCCGGGGGTCGAATTGAACGTTTGAACAATCGACCGAGATGGTTGATCAGGAGTTTGTTGCTGCCTTTTTCATCGCGTTTCAGTGAGACGAGCGCAAACGACGCACACATCATATTATGTAAGCTCACGTGAGGATGCATGCATGGGCGCGGCATCGTCAACGGGCCTTAGATTGATTTTGGAGTCGTTCCTCTGGTATGCATCCTTCTTTATTCTCTACTGTTTCTAATGGTATGATATTTCTCAGTCTCACTCACGTTCTCTTGTGTTTTGCGCTTGAGTTTCTGTCCTTGACATCAACCTCCCATCAACTCCGTGCAATGGCTGAGTTGGAATCTCCACAGGATCTATATGCTAAAAATTTGCGACAGAACTTCGGCTACCCCTTGCGGTCTCCAGAACCGAGGCCTGGTCTCCCAGTGTTCTACGAAGAAAATGGTCTTCATATAGGAGATGTTGGATATGTTGATGAAGATGGCATGTTTATAGTCCGCTTCAATATCTGCTTTCCTCCAGATCACGAACTTCACCAGGCCAAACACATGGATCTTGCCGGACATGTTGGGTTAACAAGGCTTGATCCAAATGAAGTTTCCTCTGTTCCCAATGCATTTCCTTCTGGTCGTGCAATTTGTCATGGTATTGAAAGTCCTAGTGGTGATGACCTGGGACATACGCAAAGGTAACTTCCTATCAGCTCATGCAAATCACTCATCTCAATCTGCAGATTCATGCCGTGCTTTCCTTCAGGTGCAATTCTTACCCTCCCATCCGGTGCTTTTCGCCAAAGACTTGACCACGACAAAGAAGAGGAATTCCGCAAGCTAGCCGAGAAGCATGCACTGGAATGGTGTCGAATTGCTCGTCGTACATCCATCTACCTGATTACTGGTTTCCATAAAACTAGTTCGTAGCACCTTACCTCATTTCATGATGCCAATCTTGTTGGACAGGTCATTTTGGAACGTAACGAAGCTGGAAAATACATTTGGGACCCCAAATGTGATTACCGCCAAAGTCCCGAAGGAAACTGCAATCAGAACCAAACTGTCCTTGTAACGGGTTTCAAAATTGCAGTTAGGGAGTGGGACAATCATGTCTCGATTCAGAGGTTGCCATTGCAACCAAGAAGCATCTGGTCTACGTTGGCATTACTGTTGAACTCTTTTCTTCACGGCCTTATTTTCTACTGGAAGTGCATGCTCGGCTCATGGGGTCTTTACACACTCAGGGATATGAATACCAAGGTGGACGTCAAGCGTGTTCCAGCATTATCTGATGTGAGTCCCCTCGATGATCAAACAATGTCAAATGAATGCGGCTGAGCAAATTTCCAGCCTTTTCATCCCTCTGACACCATCAATCGCTATCTGTTGCAGAAGGTTTGTATGATAAACTGTGCTGCGGAAGGTTGATGACCTGATTGGCCGCGTAATGCTAAAGAATCCTTGCATTCGGGCGGCCATTACTCACGACAGCCAATGGCTCAGCATGCTCGAAGAGGTTAGATTCCCATTCCGCCTATCCATTCATAAGATAACCGTGCACCCAGGATGAGACATCTCAGGAGAATATGGCAGATGAAGGACGCTTCACAGCATTCCTGGAGGAAAACTATACGGATGATCTTAATGCTGATGGTAATTGTTTTGTTGATCATCCATCCATATCTAATGTTTCGCAGGTGTAGCTTATCTCTTGAAAAAAACGGGGGTGCCTTGTTCACGAGGCTTGGACTATTGCATCTATAGTAGCCATGAAGCAACTAGCGGGCCTAGCAGCAAGCTGTCTTCCAAAAATGGTTTCTCTCTTTCCAGTGTTTCTCATGACACTCGGCAGTTCGTCATCACATGTACGCATGGTCTACCGTCTAGTAATTGTTAAGGGGAAAAATGATGATGGCTATTGATTTCATTACAGATATGAGGGCGGAGAATTCTTCCACTTATCTTGGGCGAATGCCTATTGGGTTTTATGTTGATGTTCAGTTCAATGGGACGAAGATAAGGACTACGCGCAGACCAGCCTTGCTCACCGATGGGCCGCTTGAGAACATCGTCGAGTGGGTTGACCAAATTATGTTGTATGTACATAATTCCCTACTTCTCTGAGCTTATCATCATGGCTTATCATGACCAGACCGATAGATTTAAATGTGGAGGTTGCAATCTCGGTTCACGCTGATTTTGAGTTTGAGCCAACACTCGAGAACGGAGGAAGTCTCTATAGGTTTACGACCAGTGTGAGCAATTTAGCTGACGCAAGAAGCACGTGTACGTACCGTGAAACTTGATATTATCACTCTCGAGGAACAGTAATCCCACCCTTTCTGTGGTACGGGCCTTGCCAATCAGAATGTGAGAGTAACCAATTATGTAAACTTTCTGTCCTCGTCATATCAGCATGACTCGGTTGAATCAGGCAGATACGCCCAATATATTTATGGCGGTAATCGTTGCCTTTATCTAATATCAATACCGGTTCGATCTTTCTGGAAGCCCGTGCAATGAATGAATCGTCGGCGACAGAACTTGGGTCCTCTGACACCTTCGAAAGTACCACCATCTCCAAACAGGACCCGCTGTTTGTCGCTGGGAAAAGTGTGCACACTCACGGGCGATGAAACAGGAGAACCTATCTCTCCATGTCTTCATGCATCTAGGCTATAGGCGACTTGGAGTCCGAGAGCGCTCGCATTGCTGACCATCGGATTTCAGAGGAGGAAGAGGAGTAATGTATCCCGCCATCGATTTTATTCTATTGGTGGACGTTGAGTCGGAACTGGGACAAGATTCATTATTGTACTGCATCCTAGCTAAACCCGGAACACGATATCTATCTAGTCGTCTTCGTCCCAGTTGCCCGCTTGCTGAGGTACCTTTGGTCCGCCTGCGGGCTTGCTCATGATGATACTGTCCACGCTCAGTACCGAAACGGCAGCCTCCGTTCCGAGTTTTATCGCCCATGATTTGGCTGCGAGCGAGTCCAGAATTTCACATTCGGTGGCGAGCAACGTGCCGTCCCGTTCCGCCTATTCGTTTCGGTCAAGAAAAAGCAAACAGATCAAACTCGACGGATGACGGCGTACCTCGACGTCCACGCCCCAGGCCTCTCCGCCCTTTTGCTCGTGCTTTGCCCATAGTCGGCTGAGCACCTCGTTGCCCTCGGCACCGCCGAGCGCGTTCTCTGCCAACGTCCGCGGGACGACCTCGAGCGCGGTCGCGTACCGCTTCACGGCGTGCTGCGCAAGGCCCTTGAGACCGCTCCCATACACGTCCACGCGCTTCCCAAGCTCGAGCTCCGTCGCGCCCGCGCCAGGGACGAGTCTTGGATCCTTGAGAAGGGCCTTGATCACGTTCGTCCCGTCGTCGATCGCGCGCTCGAGGTCGTCGAGCCGATTGGCCGTCGCACCTCTGAGCACGATCGTCGCCGTACGCGTCTTTTCCGTCCGGGGGTCGTACCCGTCTTCGTCTTGTTTGAGCTGACGGAGGACGGTGACGCGGTCACCGCCGATTTCGATCGTTTCCAACACGTCGACGTAGCCGGCTTCTTCTGGGGTGGGCGCGCCGATCCGGGCGAGTGGGGTGGCGTTGACGACGCGGCTGACGCGCCGGAGGTCGAATTTGGAGAGGACTTTGAGGACGGCGATGTCGAATCGGTTGAGGTAGTGGAGGGCGAGTTCGCCGACCGAGGATCCGGCGATGATGACTCTGACACCTGAATCGGCGATCTCTTTAAAGATCTGAAAAAGGGTGAGCAGGGGTTGGAGAGAACGAAAGTGGATGGACCTTTTCTGTGTGCTTTTCTTCGCCACGCGTAAAGTTGAGCATTTCGTCCGCGTTTTTGATGAGGACGGTGCCCTTGGTTTCGGTTTGAGCAATGTCGAGCGCCGAGGTGAAGACGGCGACTTTGGCTTTGGTGACCTTTTTGACGATGCCTTCGGGTTCGCGACCAAACACCATGCCTTGTACGACGCGGCTGCCGGCTAGATTTCCGCCCATGATTTTGACGACGCGGACGTTGTCGACGTTGAAGTTTTTTGGGTTACTTGGCATGACGGCGAGTGCAGCGTCGGCGACGAGGGCGGAGAGCGTGTCTTCGAATCCGTACTGTTTGGATGCGATGGTGGGTTTGAGTGCTTCTGCCAATGCGGATCGGGTAAATGGGGATGGGAGACTGGATGTCGATAGATCTTGGTATCGTCAATGGGTGCATGTGTCGTTTGGAAAGAGACGCACTCTCTAATTCGGCCAACGCTTTCGTACATGCGAGTTCGTATCCTTTGATGACCTCGCTTGGGTGCAGGCCCATGATCAAGAGATGTTCTGCTTTTTTGAGCAGCTCGCCAGCAAAGATGATGACGGCGTTGGTTGCGTCGCCCATCTGCGTGGATCAGAAAGGGCTGTGGACAAAGCGAGCGTTGGGAGCGAACCTCTGATTCCTGGGCCTGTGCGGCCATGACGAGGAGTTTCGCTGCGGGGTGTACGACCTCGACTTCTTTGATGATGGTGGCGGCATCGGAGGTGACGAACAAACGACCGAGGTGGTTGATCAAGAATTTGTTGCGGCCGTTTGGGCCAAAGCTCGTCCGCACGAGATCAGATAGCTCTGAGACGGCCTGGATGTTGCGCAGGACGGCATCCTCGAGTCCTTGGAGATGCTGGGATCGGTGAGCTGGTGCGATCTAGTCAGCAGTGTCTCTGGCGCACTTTGTAGCCCTCCTTGAAGAGCTGTACGTTGTTGGCTTTTGGGACCTTGAGGGACATGGTCGACGTGCTTGTCTAGGATGTGTTGACTACTACCACGATGGTCCTCAAAATACTCTGGGCGGCGGTCGACACCTTTTTGCCTTTGCCTTTGCCACATGCGCTCGTCTCCGTTCTCGCCATCGCCGTCGTCTACGCCTTTGCACAGGGCCGCACAACAAACCGCGAGCGCGACCTGCATACACGCGTCGTCCTCGTCACCGTACGTCGCACGCACAACTCAATTTATTTATTCGTATCGCTTTTGCAGGGCGCCTTCACGCCTCTCGGATTGACCCTCGTTCAGTCCCTGGCTCAACGCGGCGCACACGTCATCGCACTCTCCCCGAATCCCGTCGACCACCCACAGGTCCAAATTCTCGTCCAGCTCTTGCGCTCCACGACCAAGAACGACGACATTTACGCCGAAGAATGCGATTGGACGTCGTCTGCTTCCGTTCGCTCCTTTTGCACACAGTTCATCACCGCCAAGGAAACCCGTTTGGACGCCATCGTCTTTGCCCACGAATACCAGCCCATAGGCTCGTTCATCGGCCCTGACGACGGTGCTGAACTCGAAAAGCGTCGTCGCGCGTCGTCCTTGTCTACGTTTTTGATGATTACGCTCCTACTTCCCGTTCTCCTCGTCGCCCCGGTGGAACGTGACATTCGCATCATCAATATCGTCAACCCGTTTTATGCAGCTGCAGCCGCGACGTACTCGATCACTCAGCCTCCACAAACGGCCCCTCTGTTGAAAAAGGAGGGCCGGAGGTCTCTCGAGACGGCCATCTTCATGCGCCATCTCCAGCGTGTGTTGGATGCCCTTCCGTCCGGTGGCCAGGTGCCCAAGACGGATGAGCCATCGGTCCGTGTCGTCAGCGAAAAGGTTCAAAAGTCAAACATCGTCGCTGTTTCTGTCTGTCCCGGAGTCAGTCGCGCAGACACCGTTGCTGCTCTTTTAAAAGCGAACGACTCTCAGGGACGTCGGTCCATCCTCGGAACAGTCATGTAACTCGCTTTCGATCCTTTTTCCGCCGTCCCTGACGATCTCCTTTAGCTATTTCATCTCGCAGCCACTCTGGAGATTGTTGACCAAATCACAGACGGCCGCGGTTCAGTCGATACTGCACGTTCTCTTTCTCCCCACACCATTCAAGAGTTCGCACACGCCGGATCCCGCAGAGAATGTTGCTGAGGAAGCCTTGAAGGCGGGCGCGTTGTATCGAGAATGCGCAGTGGTTCATTTGCGAATACCCTCGGACGGCACGCCTTCGGGAAGTGAGAATCGCAAGGATGGATCGATGGCAGACGATGGAGAGCTAGGTGGCGTTGACCTCGGTCAATCTATCTGGGAATCCTTCGAGGTCGCGTTGAAAGAGTGGGAAAAGACCCTTCCTGCCTCTGCCACTGGCGACGATACCCCCTCTGTGGATGCCCCTGCTAGCTCCTAATACGTACACGGACAGACTCTTGCAATTGTAACTAGGCATCGTTTAAATCGGCATGGATTACACCAGATAATTTATCGATCGGAGGGGGTAAATATAATAAAGTGACACCTAGGTAAAATTATAGTCGTCTGTCCAAGAAGACCTAGCATACGGCATCATGCCTCCTCACGCTCCAGCGCGTCAGCTACGGATTCAAGCGCTATCTTGGGCCTCAAAAGGGTCTTGTTCACGAACTCGACGGCATCTCCCCGTGCCACTTTCTCTGACCTCTGCAGACCTAGGGCCGTCGTGCAGAGTATAGTCTTTCCTTCAGAGTCGTCTTCGCTTGGCTCGAAATTGTCCATGGTATTCTTGTCAAACTTGTCGCCCGAAAGAGCGTTTACGGGCCACAAGTCTGCCGAGGTCACCTCCTCACCCATCGCCTTGTTCAAGCGCGTCGCCATCTTGACGATGTTGGACACGCGCTCGCCAAACTTTTGGGTGAATATGCGATACGTGTCCTCGTAGTTCTTGGTGCATCCGGCGGCGACAAGGATGATGACGAGCGTGTCGGAGATGTGGGCGACCATGGTCCCGTGCAGGTCGGTCTCCCGAAGGGCCACCTTTTGTGCATGTGCACGTGTCAAGGCACGCCAACGGCCACCCACCGCCTGGGTTTCTATGAAAAAGTGTCAGCGCGAGTGCGGCTGTCGTCAAGCGAAACGCAACGCACCCGATTCGCGAATGTCGTTGTAGATCTCTGCGAGTGGCTGCTCGGCTTGGAGGCCGTCAAAGTCCCAGGTCATGATAATCCAGCGGGAGAACTCGACGGCTGCGCCCTGGAGAGCGATCTGCACGAGGAGGGGGTCCTCGCTGTGCAAGACGGTGGTGAGCAGCCGCGTGAGGGTGGCACCCATGAGCTCTGTGATCCTGGAGCTGGCCTCCTTGACCTCGTCTGCATGCTCGAGCTGGCGTGCAAAGTCGAACGAGTCAGAGATGAACGCGGCCGTCTGCAGGATCTCGACGTTGAGTGCCTCGATGAGGCCAATGACTTCGGCGCCCGAGAGCGTGTCCGCCTTGGTGAGGTAGGTCTGGGCGCCCTTGAGCTCGCGGGTGCGGGTGTCGAGGAGGGTGGTGAGCTCGTCGTGCTTGGTCTTGGCGTGCTGGAGCTCATTCTGGGTGTTCCTGAGCTCGGCGTCCCTGAGCTCGAGCTGGCGTCTGAGCGCCGCGAGGTCTGTGGCGAGGGTCTTGTTCTGGGACAACAGCCGGCCGTTGTCGTCCTGCTCGCGGCGGAGGGTCTGCTGCGCCGCCGCCTTGTCCTCCCGCTCGCGCTGGAGCGACTGGGCGAGCGTGCTGGACTCGTCCGACGCTTGTTTCTTGACGGTGGAGATTTCCTCTTTTAGTTTTCTGTTTTCTTCGCTCGACAGACGGACAGACTCTTCCAGCTTTCTCGTCCGCTCCTCGTCCTCCTTTGTTTTTAGCAGGCCGAGCAGGCCCTTGAGAAATGCGGCGGGCAGTATGCGAGGCATCATGCTACGGGGTATGAACCGCCAAAGGACCCAAGGTACGCCAGCGAATGCGATGGGAAAGACCCAGTATTTGGACGGTGTAAACGCGAACGTCGACAAGTTCATCGCTCTTCTGGCTTGTTCAGGCTCGCGACGAGGTAACAACCAGCGATCGTCGGCCATTTGAACCGCTGGCATTGTTTGGTGCTCCCCCATGTGGCGGCGGTGTGTCCGTCACGCCTCGAGGTCCACGAGTTCCGCCTGGAAACAGCACGTTGTATTGGCGCGTTCGCCTCGCCTCTTTCATTCACTTCCAGGAGCACACTGACTCCCAGATAAATACCCATGCGCGATTCGTCGCCTTCCCGCTGCCTCTAGGCGCTCTACTACCGTCTCTTCCCCGGCAAACCAGATTACGTTTTCGCCGTGATGCTCCCCCGAAAGCCTTATCAAGGCCGTTTACGTGCCCTCGTCGTTGCGTTTGACGTTGGTACGACGTACAGCGGCGTCTCGTACGCTGTCCTCGATCCCGGCGAGGTTCCCAAGATACAAGGCGTGACCAGGTACCCAGCCCAGGAACAAGTGGGCGGCGATTGCAAGATTCCGTCTATCGTATATTACGACCAGCATGGCACCCCTCGTGCCTTTGGTGCGGAGGCGCTGCAGGATCATATCATCGAGCAAGCCGAGGACGAACAGTGGGTCAGACTCGAGTGGTCCGTGTTCGATGCCGACCATGACGTGTACGCTGACCCGTCTGTACACAGGTGGAAACTACACCTACGCGCAAAACATCTCGCCGCTTCTCACATCGGCGACGATGACATCCCCCCTATTCCGTTTGGGAAATCCGCCGTTGACGTACTAGCCGATTTCATGCGCTACTTGCTCCATTGCACGCAGAAATACATCGAAGACTCGCATGGCCCTAGCGTCTGGAAGTCTGTGGAGAATCAGATCGAATACGTGCTCACCCATCCGAACGGGTGGGAAGGACCGCAGCAGAAACAGATTCGACGCGCTGCCGTACAGGCCGGGCTCGTCGCGAATTCACCCGAGGGTCAAGATCGAGTCCACCTGTTAACCGAGGGAGAGGCGAGCTTGCACTATTGTGCATCCAACATCGTGGCGTCAGACGCGCTCTCCAAGATGCCCATCCTCTCTCCCGAGCATACCGGTTCAGAGGCGGAGCAACCATGCCAGCAGGGCGTTGTCGTTATTGATGCTGGAGGAGGGACGATTGATTTGAGCGCGTATTCGATGAGGTTATCTCCGGCACAATTCGAAGAAATGGCACCTGCTGAATGTACGTACAAAGGCGTGGTGGTTGCGTTGGGTGAATCTGATTCAGCAATCACTAGGTCGTTTGCAAGGGTCCGTGTTAGTGACGCGGAGGGCTGCGGTCCTGTTGAGACGTGGGTTCCAAGATAAGCTTGCCCGCATACTGACGCTGACGTCATCCACAGGGAAACTCGAAGGCTCAAAGTATTGTAGCCTGGAGATATTAAAGCAAATGACAGATATTTTTGACAAGACGACCAAGCTTCGTCTTCGCAATGCCGAGGACCCTCAGTACATCAAGTTTGGCACTGTCCGCGACAGAGATCCACAGTATGACATACGTTCAGGCCAACTTCGGCTGTCGGGGTAAGTTGACGTCGATTTTCTTTTGGTAGCAGCTGATACAAACGTCGTTCTAGGAGGATGGTCGCAGACCTTTTCGAACCGTCTATTCGAGAAATCATCGATGCTTTTAGGAAGCAGCAACAAGCGTCTTCCATCCCTGTCTCCGTAAGGCGACCATTGTGTCTGATCTTTCCTACACGTTTGACCGTCTCAAAGTCTGTTTTCTTGGTAGGAGGATTCGCCGCGAGCGAGTGGTTGTTCTCAAGTCTTCGAAGATACTTTGACGCCCTAAACATCAATCTCTGCAGACCTGATAGTCACGTGTACGTTCTCTCCAACCATGCGTCGACGAAGCTCACCTCGGAATCAGGAACAAGGCTGTGGCAGACGGCGCAGTATCATTTCATATCTATCACCTCGTTACTTCCAGGGTCGCCAAGTTGACTTATGGTACGGAGTGCAGCGTGCCATATGACCTGTCCGACAACGAGCATCGTGTGAGACAAAAGAGCATTTACCGTGGACCCTCTGGTCAACTTGCTCTTCCCAGCGCCTTTGCTTCTATTCTAACCAAAGTGAGCCAACGGGGTCTCGCTCTTCTTTCCCCATTAACCACGCACAAGGGTACACGTGTTGCCGAGGAGCAGGAATTTCAAGAGAGTTTTGCTATTCGTCGGTCATCTCAAGCGGCATGCCATTCCCTCGACGTCACGATCACGTCTTACAGGGGTTCTCTGGACCAGCCGGTGTGGATGGACAACGAGCGAGGTGTGTTCGTACGCACGGTCCGTTTGAAATCGTCTCATATTTGGCGGCATTCTAGATCAGTTCTCGACGCTGTGTACCGTACGTGCGGATACGAGCAAATTGGCAAAGTCGCTCTCTCCGAAACGGACCACTCAAGGATTGGTGTATTATACGTTGGAGATCAAGGTCATTTTGTTGTTTGGGCTGACGGAGCTGACCGCGCAGGTGAGCTGGATGGAGAACGTGAGTGTTTTCTAAAGGGTATCTCTCTCGGCTCTCTCGGAATGACTCATTGAACCTTGCATGCTCGTCAGGGGTCCGAAGTTCGGTGAGTCATACCCATTACCTCGGAGCGAACGCGTGTGGACGTGGCTGATTCGTGGAAGAACCCCGGCAATGTTGGTGTACGATGATATGGCATGAGTCTGGTTTAGGAATGCGGGATCGTTTGTGTTGGAAGTTGTAATAGTAGGTCGAGATGGGATTGTAAAATTTTGGACGGAATTTCTATCTGGGTTTTTGGGAAAGAGTGGTTGGTTTGGGTGGATAATCCAAACTTGCTGGTCTTTCCGAATCGCTCAGATATGTAGATGTGAGTTACGTATCGTTCCAGAATCCAGCTAGGGGGTCCAGGGATGTATGCTGGCACCAACTAACCTGACACGACTTTTCCATAAATAGCAATCTACGTCGCCTTCAAAAGTGGCACTGAGCTGGCTTTATATGGGTTGCGAGAAAGTGATATCAAGAACTACAGGAAGAATTGGATGTCATTAGTGTACCGACCTATTCGCATTTCCTTGAGATGTATCTCGCCGCTATTAGTCGCGATGCTTTTGTTCGCCGATAGTAGGTCGTATCAATTTACCGTGATGGATTTGCGTATTACTTACGTACTGTGAAGTAGTCAGCCAAGGCAACCTGTCCCCCTCCCCTCTTTTTTTTTCCGTCCATGTATGCATGTATATGAATTTATTAACTTGCCAGTACTCGGGAATGGCATTGGTTCAGCATTAAGGGGCTAAGACCACGACAACCGTGCGAATTGGAAATTGGCTCCGCAACTCCACACGTGATATGATACTGGAGAAGGTTATCCAGCCAAAATAACCATAATAGCTGTTGCTTCGTGGATGCCATTCGACATGGCAACGCGAAGAGGTGCCTCGTGAAAGCTACACGCACCCTATTCATCGTGGTCGCCGTCCGCCACACTTGTGTTGAAGCACGTTAACTCCACCACACGTTGTGGGGTACGATCGAAATACTACATATCAAGCTTACCCGATAGGTTCACCGCTGCTGTCACCAAGTCGCCACGTCTGGGCTTCTATTGACGCTCAATAAGGTACATTATACATCCTGTGAAGATGGTCCGCTGCTCGCAGCAGGTCAAGGGTTGGGCTTTTAACTTGCTGTATATCTCCTTCACGTTCATTCCGCCTAGTACTGACCATCATGTATGCACGGGAGCCATACGCTGGCTTGTCCCGCAAGTTGGTGTTGGCGTTTGATGTCGGTACTACTTTTAGTGGAGTTTCCTATTGCATTCTCGATCCAGGTGAAGTTCCAAAGATATATGGGGTGTCGAGGTAAGACATGACATTGACTTCTGTATCGACGATGGGTGTCTTACCTCATGAACAGATTTCCGGGCCAAGAGAGTACTGGCGGCGACAGTAGGATACCATCTCTTATGTATTACGACAGGGTGGGCACACTTCGTGCGGTTGGTGCGGAAGTTCAACAGAAGGAGAATGGCGAATTAGCCGCAAAGGAGCAGTGGGCGAGGCTCGAATGGTGAGGAGATTCTCCAGTTGAAACAACATGTTTGATCTCTTTGGCTACTAGGTGGAAGCTGTATTTTCGCGCAAAACATTTGGAGGCGTCTCATTTTACCGAAGCTGACATTCCTGCCCTTCCTGAGGGAAAGGCAGCTGTGCAGGTTTTGGGAGACTTTTTGGCTTACCTGTTCAAGTGCGCCAAAGTATATATCACCGAAGTTCACACTTGCCTTTGGGAGTCGCTCGAGAAGGATATCGAGTTCGTCCTGACGCATCCAAATGGATGGGAAGGTCCACAACAGCAACAAATCCGATATGCGGCCGAACTTGGTGGGCTTGTTCCTCCTGGGGAGGAAGGACCGTCGCGGATCCATCTTCTCACAGAGGGAGAAGCTAGTTTGCATTTTTGCGTCACCAACATGCTGACATCAGATGCATTTGATATGACACCTATCCTTTGTTCAGACGAGCCAGAGGAAATCCAAGAAGGATCTCAACATGACCATCAAGGTGTCATCATTATTGATGCTGGGGGCGGCACGGTCGACCTTTCAGCATATTCCATAGATCTTTCTCCTGCGTCGTTCAAGGAAATCGCGCCTGCCGAGTGTGAGTTTGTGTTATACCTAGAGTACTCTCTGATTGACTCAGAAGCTCGGGCACAGGTCGACTTCAAGGATCTGTTTTCGTCACCTATCGTGCTCATGCTTTCTTGAGAGGTTAGTCATGTCGTCTGCGAGGTCTCTTTCTAATGCGTTCTTTAGCCAAGCTTGCCAACTCACGATATGGGACCGAGGAGAGCTTGTATACTATGGCAGAGATCTTTGATAAGACGACTAAAATGAGGTTTCGGGATGCAGAGGAGCCGCAATACATCAAATTCGGTGGTTTGCGGGACAAGGAACCCGAGTATGATATTCGATCTGGCCAACTTAAATTGTCTGGGTAAGTATCGTTATCGAAAAGAGGGCTCGTTCAGGCTCATCGTAAATTTAGGCAAGACGTAGCCCATCTTTTCGAGCCTTCTATCAACGAGATCATTGCCGCCTTTGAGCAACAGCGGTTGGCTGCCTCCGTGCCAATCACCGTAAGCCCTAGTCCGATTTCGTGTCGAGCAGTTTGTTCATCGTCTGGAGTAGAGTGTGTTTCTAGTAGGTGGCTTCGCGGCAAGTGATTGGCTGTACGCCAAACTCATGGAGCACATGAGCACTCTCGGCATCACTTTTTACCGCCCTTGTCAACACGTGTAAGCTTCCTTGTACTATGTGTCATCCTTTCTGAGAATCTTCATTCAGAAATAAAGCCGTGGCTGACGGAGCTGTCTCGTTCTATGTCGACCATTTGGTCTCATGCCGTGCCGCAAGATTCACCTATGGAACTGAGTGCAATGCATTGTACAACGAGCATGACCCTGAGCATGTTGCAAGGGTCGATAACGCGTTTGAAGGGGTGACTGGTTATTTGGAAGTACCCCATGCTTTTGAAACTATTCTCAAGAAGGTTCGTTTTGTTTTCTGTTTAGAACCTTTTACTAATGGACCTGGTAGGGTACCGAAGTATCGGAAACACAAGAGTTCAGGAAGCCCTTTATCATTGAAGAGTTTGACCTTGACCACTGTGGTAGTATCCACGTAGATGTCGTAGCTTACAGAGGGGAACTGTCGGATCCTTGCTGGATGGATACAGAACGTGGTGAGTTTGTAGCAAAGAAACCATAGTTCGGTATCGCTAACCATTCTGATCGTGAAAGATGCCTACACGACGTTGTGTTCTGTGCGTGCGGACACCTCGAAACTCATTTCAAGCATGACGACTCGTGAGCTGGACGGCGGCGGGGGGACTTATTATTCCATCCAGTTCTACGTCGTGTTGCTCTTTGGCCTTACCGAGCTCGAGGCGCAGATCAGTTGGCTTGATAATGTATGTCATTGCCATGTTTTATGGTCGAGACTGATCGAGTTCTGGTCCTTTTTTTAGGGCTTGGAGGTCAGGTGAAAGACAATTGAGTTTCATCGGAGGCTTGAGCTCATCCTCCCTTTTAGGAGCCCTGCATCGGTGGTATACGAGGATGCCATGATCTTGAAGCGATCGTGAACTGAGATCATGATATGGTATGGCGAGTTTGTGGGTTCGCAGGATGTCTTTTTTAGCATATATACCTGATTTCGAGTTTTAACTTGTTTTGATCGTCCAAAATTTCCTTCTGAGTCTCGAACTGGCTCCAAGTCGCGTGAATCCATCGAAAGATCTGGCGAGTTGACATGTCTACGCAATGGTCAGAACGTCTTCGAAGGCATTGAATCATCCAGCGCACGTGGGGAACCGAAAGACTCCCTCGTGACATGTGGGAGTGTGCTAGCGGCGCCTGGTATATCTGGTCCTTCCCGGCTCCTCCCCACTCGTACTAACTCCTCTTGTGACCGATCTATCTGGGATCGCGCCCCTCTCATGCCCCAAGCGTGTCTGTGGGCGGGGACGTGTTTGTGCCATAATGATGCCCCCATGCGTGCCCATCATGGCACTGGCATGGACGACCGCAGGCACGTAACGATGTTTGCCGTCCACGCGGAGTCCGTTTTACGCCCGGCATGCAATTTATGGGGATGTTGATGCCCTTGACGAGGGATCTGGCACGTCGCTGTCGATATCGCCGTCGTGGTCGAACGGCAAATTCCGGGCGGTACTTATCTCCAGCATCCCTCGTGGCCCGCAAGACAAAGAGTCGCCCCACCACAGCGCCGCCCACAGTAACTCTACATGGCTCCACGCCCATTCCAGGCTTTCTGCGCCAATCATCAATCACGCGCTTTTGTCCTCACGCGCCGTCAGCATTGTCTCATCTATCCGTACCCTCGCCGTTTGATAGAGGCCCTCATTTTTCTTTCTCCAACCCTCGTCATGTGCATCAAATCAGCGCAGACCTGAGACTGGTCTCAACACCTGCAGCACGCGCCATGAGGACGCATCACCTGGGAAATGTCGACGTCGATCGGCAGAAGGGTTGGACATACACGGGTGGAGGTTAGCCATTTCAACCACCAGTTGCTGTCTATGTCGACCCTGCGCTTACTAGTCCTGATAGGGGATTCAAGGAATGCCGAGGGCGTTTTTATTACGACATTTTGTCGCGTTCTGGATTAAGGGCTGTAGAAGTGACTCCCTCCAGTAGACGGAGAACCTGGTATGTCTCGTGATAGTACATCGCTTACTGACGAGTGGACCTACAAGCATCCTTCACAACAGTGTGCAGTGTGATTGCTGATGTTTCCAAGGCTGTTAGGTTTTAATGGGAGCGACTTCTATAAGTTTGTGTTTGACACCATCCTGCTCTTTGGCTTAACCGAGTTAAAAGCCCAAGTAAGTTGGATGCACAAGGTCCGTCTCATAATCGTGGAGCGTTGAACTGATAATTTCATGATGTGGTCTCCAGGGCGTTGAGATTGAAAGGTGAGAGTCGGGCGATCAATTTGATGAGAAACGTTTCGCTTAATCTGAGGACGTGGATAGGAGTCCCGCTACAATCGTGTACACCGACTATTTTGTTTTATATCCCTTGTATTTCCGAAAACGTGTCTTATCTTGGACTTTCATTATTGGTACCGTTGCGAGGTAAGATAGTGATTGTATGACTCTCACCCGTCCACAGTAGTGCGTACCAGAACGGACATACTACACTGGCACCACATCAATTCACAAACCCGGGCGCAATTCTGTGAATACCCGGAAGATTGTAGGCTGGTGACTCATGGTGTTCCAAAACAGGATTTTTCGTTGTTGCATGATCGAACACAGCGGGCGTGTGAACTAAATACTATGTATGGTATACTATGTTCGAGATGCCTCAGCGTATGTGCTCAACAACTCGCTGCTTCACACGACGACATGTTCTCACGAGAACCATATCGTGGTTTCTCTCGCAAGCTAGTTCTCGCTTTCGACGTTGGTACGACATTCAGCGGCGTATCCTATTGCATGCTTGATCCCGGAGAGGTTCCAGAGATTCATGGTGTTTCGAGGTAGGTGCAACTCTGTGTAGAAACTAGTGAAGTTGGCGGATAGGTCGTTCAGGTATCCGGCCCAAGAGCATGTTGGAGGTGACAATAAGATACCCTCCATTTTGTACTATGATCGTCAAGGCGTCTTGAAGGCCGTCGGTGCTGAAGCACTACAGCCACACATCGTCGAGCAAGCAGAAGAAGAAAACTGGATTAAGCTTGAATGGTAAGTTTGCATGAGAGACTTGATACCCTTTGCTCGATTATGCTAGGTGGAAGCTTCATTTGCGAGCAAAGCACCTTCCATCCTCTCATATTCGAGACAATAAAATCCCACCCCTTCCTCGGAGAAAGAGTGCTGTCCAAGTTCTTGCAGATTTCATGCGGTATATGTTCAGCTGTGCGCGCACTTACATTAGCGAACACCATGCCTGCGGTGCTACGATGTGGAGGTCCATAGAGAGCAATATGGTGTTCATTCTCACCCATCCGAATGGGTGGGAAGGACCACAGCAGCAGCAGATTCGACGTGCTGCTCAGATGGCAGGGTTGGTACTTAGTGGAGAGAAGAATGGAGCCCGCATCCATCTACTTACGGAGGGCGAGGCAAGCCTTCATTTTTGTGTCATGAATGTGCTGGCATCGGATAAAATACCCATTGTCAGCACTGACGAGCATGAAGAGGAGGTGGAGGAAGAGCCGGAGAATCAAGGAATCATCATTATCGATGCTGGAGGAGGTACCATCGACCTGAGTGCATATTCCATTAGGTTATCTCTCCCAAAAGAATTCAAGGAGATTGCCCCTGCTGAATGTAGGTTAGCCCCATCGTTTAGACCTTTTCTCCTATGTCATCCTATAGGTCACCTTCAAGGATCTGTTTTCGTCACGCAGAGAACCCATGCCTTCCTCAAAGGTACGTACTACTTTTGGTTTGGAGGATCGTTGAATAACACATGATGCATACAGTTAAGCTTGCCAACTCGCAATACGGATCAATGGTTCAGCAGATAGTGGATATTTTCGACAAGACAACAAAACTGAGGTTCCGTGATGCTAGCGATCCGCAGTACATCAAATTCGGAACTTTCCGCGACAAGGATCTCCAGAACGATATTCGTTCTGGCCAACTCAAGTTGGCTGGGTAAGGACCCGGATATTAAATAATGTACATATGAGAGACTCACGCGAACGCTCATGTAGAGAGGACGTTGCAAAATTCTTTGAACCCTCCGTGGAGGCGATCGTCGATGCCTTTAAGAGACAACGAGAGGTAGCTACGGGATTTGGAATCCGAATCAAGGTAAGTTTGTCATTGGCGTAGTGCTACCAGCGCGGTTTGACGGTCATACATAGCATGCTTTCCTAGTCGGCGGTTATGCTGCTAGCAATTACTTATTTCACCGTCTTCAGCAGCACGAAGCATTTTCGGAGGTGCACTTGTGCAGACCTTCGAGCAACGTGTACGTGTGTCGCTTCAACTTGGTTGTATCGTGCTCATCATCACCTCCAAAGTAACAAGGCAGTTGCAGATGGTGCTGTATCTTCCTACATTCACCCTCTCGTCACGTCACGAACATCCAAGTACACGTATGGTGTGGGCTGCCCCACCATCTACTATGATAACCTTCCCGAACACCGAAAAAGGAAGCATACTCGATTTACCTTACCATCAGGGCTCACAGTATTGCCGGATGGGTTCGAGTCAATCCTGCATAAGGTCTGTATTGATCCAGTCGCTGTTTATTTATATCGTCTATTTGTTCATTCTGCCTTTTGATAGGGTGTTCAGGTTTCGGAGCAGCAAGAATTCCGATGTGAATTTTCAATGAAGTACCGAACGCGTGCTCAACTTATGAGTATAAAAGAGACAATTATTGCCTATAGAGGAGATCTATACAACCCTCTCTGGATGGACGAGGAGCCTGGTGAGTTTGTTGGTAAAGTGGCTAATTTATATTGCGCTAACAGATGAACTTCGTCATAAGCATCCTTTACACCCATGTGTACCGTGGTTGCTGATGTCTCCAAAGCTGCTCAGTCTCTGAGTCCACAAAAATCTTCTGATGGGAGTAAATACTTTGAGATTGATTTCAACATCATCCTACTGTTTGGCCTGACCGAGTTGGAAGCCCAAATAGGCTGGATGCACAAGGTTCGTCTTGTAATCATGTTAATGTCGGACAAGCTGTATCGCTCACGTTGTATCTAGGGTGTGGAGAAGCGGTAAGAACCAGGCAAGCTACCCAAATGACTTTTTTGCTGATACTAGAGGTGTGCACAGATGTCCTGCTTCTATCATGTACACCGATTAATTACTAATTACAACTGGTCGCTCATGGGTGTTGTATTCCTCCCCTTTCCGACATCTGTATTGATTACTGAGTTACCGGGTCGGAAAGGCAAAAGAAAGACAGATCTCTGGTAAACGCGATTCGGAAATATTGTGGAAGTGCCCCACGCTCAGTTCTGAGATTCAGAACCAATAATGATACATGTGAAGGGTAAGTGCGTGTTCGGAACTATATTTAACAGGGGGATCATCGAAATCCCGATATGGTGCTCGTTCGGGCGATGCTGTGAACGCAACTAAGGAATGCGGTTGACGCATGGCATCTACGAGTCGTGTCTCGTGCTTGTTTGTGGCATTCACTTGGTTCCAGGGTGTTCTCATCCTCCTATTTCAATTCCCCGTCTGGCCCCCCGACCTGAATTCGCATTATGCATCCTCGAGAGCCGTACCGCGGCCTTTCACGCAAGCTAGTACTCGCTTTTGACATTGGTACGACGTACAGTGGGGTATCCTATTGCATACTTGATCCTGGAGAGATTCCGAAGATCCTTGGGGTCTCAAGGTGAGCATAACTAACTCTACGTAGAAGTCGGTTGAACTGATGCGGGGCTCGACCAGGTATCCGGCCCAAGAGCATGTTGGAGGTGATAACAAGATACCCTCCATCTTGTACTATGATCGTCAAGGTGTCTTGAAGGCTGTCGGTGCTGAGGCGCTACAGCAACACATTATTGAGCAAGCAGAAGAAGAAGATTGGATTAAGCTCGAATGGTAAGCTCACACGAGTAACTTGATGTTGAGCGCCCCTTTGCTCAAAAGGATGATACTAGGTGGAAACTTCACCTGCGAGCGAAACATTTAGCGTCGTCTCACATCAAAGACGAGGACATTCCGCCTCTTCCGCAAGGGAAGAGTGCTGTTCATGTGCTCGCAGATTTCATGCGTTATCTATTCGACTGCACTCGCACCTACATCAGCGAATCTCATGCTAGTGGTGCTGCGATGTGGAAGTCGATGGAGAACAGCATCGAATTCATTCTCACCCATCCAAATGGATGGGAAGGACAGCAGCAGCAGCAGATCCGCCGTGCTGCTGAGATGGCAGGGCTGGTACCTAGCGGAGAGGAGAATGCAGCTCGAATCCATTTACTCACGGAGGGCGAGGCAAGTCTTCAGTTTTGCGTCTCAAATGTGCTGGCATCGGACTCGCTTTCCAATGTACCCATTGTTTGTACTGACGAGCATGAAGAGGAGGTGGAGGAAGAACCAGAACGTCAAGGAATTGTCATTATCGATGCCGGAGGCGGTACCATCGACCTGAGTGCTTATTCCATCAAATTATCTCCTCCAAAAGAATTCAAGGAGATCGCTCCTGCCGAATGTAGGTGACCCTGATTGTTGAACGTTTTATCTCCTACGTGGTTCTATAGGCCGTCTACAAGGATCTATTTTCGTCACGCAGAGAGCCCATACCTTCCTCAAAGGCATGTGCTACTTTTGGTTCGGAGGACGATTAATTCATAGTGCTATAGCCAAGCTTTCCAACTCACGATACGGATCATTAGACATAGTCCAGCAGATGAAGGATACTTTCGACAAGACGACGAAACTGAGGTTTCGTGAACCTAGCGATCCACAGTACATAAGATTCGGTACGGTCCGTGACAAGGATCCAAAGTACGATATTCGTTCTGGCCAACTCAAGTTAGCTGGGTAAGGGTATCTTTTTTTTTTCAAAAAAAACCTATCAAAGACCTACATGGACGCTGTAGAGAGGATGTTGCAAAATTCTTTGAACCATCTGTGGAGGCGATCGTTGATGCCTTTGAGAAGCAGCGAAAGGCAGCCACAGGACTGCAGATCCGAATTAAGGTGAGCTCAACTTTTGATATAGTACTCCCGTGCGTGGTTCATGATGGCCACCCATAGCATGCTTTCCTAGTCGGCGGTTATGCTGCTAGCGATTACTTATATCGCCGTCTTCAGCAGCATGAAGCATTTTCGGAGGTGCACTTGTGCAGACCTTCGAGCCACGTGTACGTGTGTGCTGCTTCAACGTGGTTTTATCGTGCTCATCACCACCTCCAACTAGTAACAAGGCCGTCGCAGATGGCGCTGTTTCTTCCTACGTTGATCCACTTGTCACTTCGCGAACATCGAGGTGGGCATATGGGATTGAATGTGTCAGAGCGTTTAATCCGTCTCTTGTTGATCATAAAGAGAGAGAGCACAATCAAATGTCTTCACCATCGGGAATCACGGTTTTAGCAAAAGCATTCAGCCCGATACTAACAAAGGTCCGTACTGACCACTGGTAACTTTTGGTCCACTTTACAGCTTGAATAGGGTGTTCAAGTATCAGAGCAGCAAGAATTCCGACAAGCTTATTTCAGAGAGGAATCATCACGCTCTGATTTGGATCAGGTGAAAGAGCCCATTCTCGCGTATAGAGGTGATCTCCTCGATCCTCGCTGGATGGACAAGGAACCTGGTAGGTCGGGCTACACAGGTTGGCCGTGTGCATCGCTGACGGGTGGTCATGATACGCAAGAACGATTCACCACGATGTGCTCCGTGATCGCAGACACCTCTCGGCTTTCTGCCTCTCTATCTCCCCGACGGAGTTCGGGGGGAGAGCTCTATTATCGCTTTAGTTTCAACGTTATCCTGCTCTTTGGTCTCACAGAACTGAAGGCACAGATAAGCTGGAAAGAAAAGGTACGCATTGTTGCCACTATTGCGGGTAGAGAACTAATGACAGTGGTACTTCGTTACCTGGTTCAGGGTGTGGAAAAAAGGTGCGACTCCAATCGCCCAGTTGGGTGACGCATCTCGCTGACCCGAATTCGCAAACAGGAGTCCCGCCACGATCGTGTACAATGAATAGTGCACTTGATGACATTGATGCGATTCCCATGTATTTAGATGTGATAAATCACAGGTTCTGTATATATTAAGCCTTTCATCAGCGAACGCAACCCCAGAACTAGGCCGCATTGAGTCGCATCAAGTTTCAACGCCAGTGACTGTCGGAGAGACAAAAATATCATGTCAAGACTTCGCGAGAGTCTAGATTCCACACTACGACGTTGATGAATCACAGTCAATGCCAGTCCAAGCGAAAAAAAACTCTATCTAATAGTACAGCTACCGACTTAAAATTACCTGGTACAAACCTTCCTACATGTACTCTGCTGGTACCAGTATGTATTCCGACGTGCGCCATCACTCGTCACATACCACCGTAGTCGCCGTTCCGGATTGTCCCGGTCGAGGTATATACCTCGACCATTGCTCGTAGCATCTTGTCATCTTCCTTTCGTCTTTCCCTCATGTTGTAGTCGTTCCCTTCATCGCATCGCTCTCGCCAGGTTCCTACATACCCCACTAAGCATTGTCCTGAGGGGCGACGGATACAGCCAACGGCAAGTTACCGCGTCGCTCAAATTCACCAACAACCATTGGAACCATCACGAACGCGAGGTTCCGAACGATACGTGGTTCCTTGTCCGTCACTGCGAACTCGAACTTGCTCAGCAGTGTCACAAGGAATACTTGCATCTCAATAAGACTGCGACGTTCTTAAATCAGTATCGGTGTTTCCCGCAAAGGAAAGGTGAGAATCCGTACGCGATGCGCCATCCCAAACAAGCACGAGTGCCACTCAAGAACGTCAATCTACCGATTGTTATGAGAAAACTGCGGAACGCGATGGGAAGGCTGTGCGCACAGGTTCGAGTATACGCCAAGGTTGCCCGATTTCCTTTTTTCCACCGTCCCGTCCAACCAACGGTTGGGGTTGAATTCGTGTGCGTCCTCACCCCAAATTTCTTTGATGCTTAAATATCATCAGACGTCCACCCACAAAGATATATGTCAAATTACTCACCGGTTGTATGCGGCAACAGAAAGGATCATGCGAGTGCCTTTGGGAACGGGCAGTTCATTAAGTGCATGTCCAGATTCCGTGATGATCGGCTGGGAAAGTGGAAGGGTGCCATCCTTGCTGGCTATACGCGGAAGCTGTGGGACGGCAGGGTGGAATCGCAGTCCTTCCTGTACCCCCAGAGAGTGGATCAAAAAAGCAACGAGAAATTCACAGTGGCGCATTACCTTAATTACAGCATTCAGATACGGCATGGTCTCCACATCTGAGAGAGAAAACTCGGAATCGCCTCGCAGTCGAATGGCAGCTTCTGTCCTGAAGATTTCAGCTCGAAGAGTGGATCTTATTGTGGGGTTCCGAGCGAGCTCCAAAAGAATCCAGGAAGTAGAGTTTGAAGTAGTCTCATGCCCAGAGAAAAGAATCGTGCTATGTATTTACCATCACAAACCTCAACTACCGGGCAAGAAACCGATAATCAGATAAACCTACCACACTTGTGCCAACAATTCTTCGTCGTTCATCTTATGCTTTGCGTCTACATCCATGTTGGCCTTGACTGTAACATAGTCAAAGAGAGTTCGGAAATACTAGAGGAAATGAGGACAACGCACCAAGTTGGGAGAAGATGTCTCGAGATCTGGCAGTCTCTTGAAAAATTGCACCTGATTTCTGCCGTACTACTTCTTCCGCAAGATAGGTGACCACTGTTTTGGTATCGCGCACGCGCGCAAGCCGAGAGTTCATACTATAATCGATGACTCGTTCAAGGATCCAGGTCGGAACGAAACCGGTAGCAGATTTCACGAAAACTTGTAATGATGAAGGCAGAGAAAAAACATCGCAGCTGAAATAAAATAGTAAGGGACAACCCAGAAAAAAGTGGAGGGTACGGACCAGTAATTTTCATACTTCTTAGCGACGATATGAAAATCGTTATGGACGGAATTGAACTGGACATTGAATGCAACTACAATGTAGCACAGTGAACCGTGAATGTAAAAATTTAACAGCATCTTGCGAGAATGAGAACATCATACCTCGACCAATTGCATCTATTGCAGCCCGCGAGAGCCAGTCCGAAACATTGATTTCAACACCTTGATCATTAGTACTTCCAACAATCTCTAGTAATCTTAAAGCCAAATTGTCTGCGCAATCTTTAATAATCGGGAAGATTTCTCTGGCTTCGGGCCCATCAAATCCAGCAAGCATGATTCTCCTGTGCCGCTTGTGATCCTCGCCTACCACACAGTTCAAGAGCAAGAAGAGAGAAAGTAAGGTGGAACTACCTTCTGCCCAGAGGAGACCCTTCCCATTTGCCATCCGTGATATCACACGGAGACTGGGCTGCTTCAAATACTGATATGCAGATGTTTTCAATATTGCATGAAGAGCCTTTGGATCAGCGATGAGGAGTTGGTTTTCCTGTCATCCATTGAGACATGACTAGATAAATAACAAAAGAAAAACTCGAACAAGACGACTCACTCCAAAGATGCCTTTGAATCGCACAACATTACCATACAGACTTTGCCATAAGAAATCAGCTTCGCCAACTGGACGTTGGAAGAGCTCCAGCAAGTGACCTGTACTGTCTTTAACAGCGGCTCTGACGAATCCAAGAAAGAACCTACCGAAGATGGAGGATGGTGACTTGGGCCCACGGATCATGGGTAAAGACGGGCGAGTGAGACGGTCGATCAAAGCATAGACAAGAACAAGGGCTATCGCCCCGATTCCAGCACCGGTAACAAAAGAGAACATGCTTGTCGTAGACTTGCATAACATGAAGTTGGCTTTATAAACGAATCCAGCTTGAAAATGGCATTGTCAGTATGACATGCTCTGTGATGACTCATCGGACAGCAAAGTGATGCAATCGACTAATGATACATACTAGAAACGAGTTGGGCCTTGATTTTCCTGCCAGTCTTGCATGGTGCAACTGCAACAGATTATCAAAATAAACTGAAATGATAATGTTTCGACTGCAGCATACCCGAAATGAGTAGCTGCCAGTAACTTCAGGGAAGAGCCAAGACTACTTACGAATGTTCGCGAACGGTTTAGTTGCCAGATGTCTAGAGTCGGTAAATATGGGAAGAATCTTGGAGACGGATCGGAGGCGGTGGCCGCCTACGAGACCAACGGCTGTCAATATGGTCGCCGACTCCGACTGGGAGGGTTTTCACATTCAGGTACCTGCAAATACTCACTACAGAGTGTGAAATTGTAATGCGGCCGTATCTGGTTCTACGAAAGTCGAAAGCTCTCCGTCCAGTGCTCCCCTGTCCTTGTCGAATCAGTCGTTACCTACTAGCAGCGTGGGTCCAGTAGGCGCCACACAGACTCATCATTACGAACATGTCGCGTGCACGGGTGTATGAAACATAGGTATGAAACGTGGGTGTGGCCCCCCGGTGCACGTGGGCTGTCATTCTGGGCGTAACTCTGATCGGCCCCCACGGGTGCCTAACATAATCAATTAGATGTTGTTTCACCCGGTTTTACCGGTGGCGACCCCATGTATGTACAATGAATAAGTGACAGACGTCATTGAAATGATTCCCGTGTATCTAGATACGACAAAATCGCACATCTCATCTGTGAATTGTTCTTGGAGATCTAGTCATTGAAAATGCCTGAGCAATCAAGCTTAGAGAGGAAGATCACGTGCTTACTTGAAGATAGGACGGTGGCCTGGCTGAACCCTACCTGTCACCTGGTATTCCTCAAGGCCTCAGCACTGAAATGCCCTCAAAGTCACTACGTATCAGTGGAAGAAAGGGGCAAAGTAAAGTTTGCAATTCCAGTGCCTACCAACAAGATTTTTATTGCAGTCGCTGCACGCATCCACAGCAGGACAAGTGATTGTATGGCGGACTGCAGGGGGCGCTTGCGTTCACCTATGACAGTTCCAAGGCTGTATTCATGTTCAAGCTCGTTGATTTTTCGGGAACACGTGGTATTATATAGCAGCACGAGCTCTATGATCATCTCGACTATCACAAAGACGAGCCGTTATTCCACTCTTTTGCTGGTGATGTGCACTTCGTACGATGTAATCAATTGCTCAATCATAAGCTCTTAACAGGAATGTATGATCTGTGTTGCTTTCACAGGTGAAAAGGACGTAAATACGTTCTTCAAGAAAGACAAATCGCAAGGTGGAGAACTAGTAAGCAGAGCTGTGCTGCGGAACACTGAGAAACGTGCTCGTGTCATTTCGTTAGCCACCACGGCCTCGTCAGAGCTGAAAAAGTCAAGAAAGGGAGAAAGATGTACCAATCATGGACTTAGGAATATGCAGGGGGAAATCTGACCTCGATGGTCGCCTCAGAGGGGGAGGACGAGGTGATGATGGGGAGTGAACGTCTCTATGAACTTCCACAGGTTCTGATACCGACTGTGGCATATTCTTTGCTTGGACCAAGTCCTTAACGAAATCCTGGTTTTGTTCGGCGACAGTTTTGGAAACCTCGAGGTCGTGGAAAAGCAAAGGCTCCTTGCAATCCACCTGCACCCCTGCACCTCCAGTCAGACCTAGTATCACCTCTCCACCTCGACCCGAGAGCACGCAATCACCACTACCTCCCTCGTTTGTCTAGCGAGTATATGAGGATGTGAAAGCTATAGGTTTGCTCCCTGAAATTAGTGAGAACAAGGAGTTCTGGTCAGAGGGTGGATGGATTCTGTTGTCAAGGATTAGTATGTACTTAGTGCGGCACTAGATGTTTACTTGTACCCTTTGAGGGGTTGGTGTTTTTTCTCGGGTCCGTAAGATCAGGCCGATACGGGACCATCGTAAGTCGGATAACCGCTAGTTAACAATCAATCGGATTACTAACTCAACACAGAAATGATGGCGACTCTTGTGGATTTTAATGACCACAGTAGCCATTTATTCCGACGTGAGTTAATCAAGGTTATTTTGACTAATGTGTGCCTCGTGTAGGCGTGAAAAGTGGAATCTATCATCGTAGGTGTAGAGTTGTCGTGGAAATAGCGTGGTTGGTTCTCCACCAGGCGTGTGCGCCTCGCCTTATCCTGCCAGTGCGGTGCAACCTGCATGCTGCAAACGCCAAGCTTATAGACGCACTCGGGACCACCACTACCACTTTCTTATACATCCCTTAACCTGTTTACGACACTCAGAAAAGTCTGCACGATATGCCAGACCGACAACCGTACCAAGGTCCTGCGCGAAAGTTGGTTTTGGCTTTCGACGTAGGCACTACGTACAGTGGTGTCTCATACAGCATCCTTGACCCAGGCGAACCGCCCATCGTGTGTGGTGTTACACGGTAGGTGTTTACTCGTTTACGAAGAGCGGTCCGGTCTGCTCATCACGCTCTTAACGCGGAAAGCTTTCCCGCCACAGATCATGTGGGCGGAAATTCAAAGATACCCTCCATCGTGTATTACGACCAGGAAGGGGTTCCTCAAGCATTCGGTGGCGAAGCTCTCCAGGAGAGCATCATCGAGAAAGCAGAGGATGAAGAGTGGACCAGGCTGGAATGGTGAGAACCCTTGTTACCACTCGTTTGCAATACTCAGGCATGCGACATTAGGTGGAAGCTTCACCTCAGACCGAGAAATATGACGTCCAACCATGTCGACGACCAGGACATTCCACAACTTCCCCCGAACAAGACTGCCCTACAGGTCCTGGCGGACTTCATGGGGTATCTCTTCCGCTGTACGAGGACGTATATTCAAGAGACTCATGCCAGCGGGAACGAAATGTGGGAATCATTCGAGGATAATATTGATTTTGTCCTCAGCCACCCGAACGGATGGGAAGGTCCCCAGCAATCGCAAATACGACGGGCAGCTGTTCTTGCAGAACTGGTCCCCGATTCTCCGGAAGGACAAGCCCGGATTCAGCTCGTAACCGAAGGTGAAGCGAGCTTGCACTTTTGCTTGAGCACTGAAAAGACCGCTGGATCTTTCAAGGCATGTGCTTGTCACACCAGTCCACACTAAATCTAGGTCGCTGAAGTATCCTTATTTTCTCAGGAAGATCAAGGCGTAATGATTATTGACGCGGGTGGTGGAACCATTGATGTCAGCACCTACTACATGACAACATCTCCCCCCACCTTCCAGGAAATTGCCCCCCCGGAATGTAAGCGAAAACCTCGTTCATATTGTAGTGACCTAATGGAGTGGATTCAAGGCCATTTGCAAGGCGCCGTGTTCGTCAGCAGACGAGCTAAGCAGTTCCTCGCTGGTAAGCTGAGAGAAAGAAATGTGTCGAAATGATCTTCACGATCGTGTTAGCTAAGCTTTCAGGTTCCAAGTTCGGAACTGAAGAAGATATCGCTCAAATGACGAGCGAATTTGACAAGACAACGAAGCTCCGTTTCAACAACCCTGAGGAGCCATCTTATATCCGGTTTGGTACTGTAAAGGATCGCGATCTTGCGTACAATATCAAGTCTGGGCAGCTCAAGATACCTGGGTGAGCGACATTATACCTTGATTTATCACACATGTTTACGATTCGACGTAGAACTGACGTCGCGACCTTATTTGAGCCCTCTGCAACAGCAATTGTTACTGCTGTAGAAAATCAACGAAGGGCGGCGACCAGGCCCATCAAGGTGCGTCAGTTTAAAACCACAATCATACTTGAAACTGACTAACGCCAGTCCATCTTCCTCGTCGGCGGTTTCGCCGCGAGCGATTGGCTCTTTTCGAGGCTTCAAGAACACATCAGACCGTTAAACCTCAACTTTTGCCGGCCTGACAGTCATACGTGAGTAATGTTCGAAGTCGACTTAGCTTCTTGCCTACATGTTCTACCAACAGAAACAAGGCTGTCGCGGATGGTGCGATTGCGTTTTACCTCGATCACAGGGTTTCGGCGCGTGTCGCTAAATACTCGTATGGTACTCGTTGCGCCGTCGAGTTCGATAAGAATGACGACCAACATCGTCTTCGGGCGTCTTCTGCGGCTCCACGCCCCTCCGGACGTATGGTGTTACCAAATGCGTTCAGTCCCATATTGCTCAAGGTATGGCGTTTTAGGACAGTTCAATCATGAGTAACATGGATGGAAGGGAGCAACTGTTTCGGAGACAAAAGAATTCCGCAAAGACTTCATCACGGAATGCGCGGAAAGATCTTCCTGCGATACGATTGCCACGGAAATCGTCTGCTATAGAGGCAATACGAGCAATCCCCGTTGGATGGACTCGGAACCAGGTTAGTCGTATGTTTTGTGGTCGCTGGGGTATGCATACTGATGATACCTACCACTTGGAGGCATGTTCACCAACCTGTGCACCGTTCACGCGGATACGTCGCGAGTGTCCAAGACGCTCAGCCCTCGAAGGGGTTTTGCGGGGTTGCAGTTTTACAGACAGCAGTTCACCATCGTGTTGATGTTTGGATTGACCGAGTTGCAAGCACAAATTAGCTGGACGGAGAATGGAGAGGAGAAAAGGTGGGAAACTCTTTCCTGGCTTTACTTGTCGCTCACAAAGATTGAAGGGGTCCTGCCACTGTGGTGTTTGATCAGATTTTCGAGGAGATCTAGGATGTTGCGCAGCATGATTATGTCGATGGATACGCTGTTCTCTCCACTTCTACTTTTAGCGTGTCAAAGCGCCGATATCCATGTTTGTTTTATGTAAGTAATGGCGACTTGGAGCCCATATGCGACGGTGGACCTAGATCTAGTTGAAAGTTGGTGCACGATTGATCGGTCTCTGTATCGTACCTTGGCACGATAGCGGATAAAGTACGGCTAAATATCGGTCACTGAATCGGCGTGATCAATAAATACCTCTACCACTGACAAAGGTCAGTTGTCTCCCCCCCACATCTAACAAGCAGCCAACACTCGTATTAAGAGTAAACGTATCAACAATGTCGACGACCACGTTCAAGATCCTGGTCGGATCGTACACGGATTCGATCTACACCCTCGCCTTCGATTCCGCTCCGTCGGGTGCCAACTCAAGTCCCACCCTCACCCTCCACGCCCGCACCCGCGTCGGCGATTGCCCATCGTGGATCGAACCCCACCCGTCCGACAGGTCGCTCGTCTTCGCCACCCTGGAGCAATCCGTCGGCAAGATCGTTGCCGTAAAGTACGACGCGGACGGGTCTGGACACAAGGTGGCGGAGGCTGCGAGCGGCGGCACAGCTCCCTGCACGCTGCTTGTCACAGAGGACGAGCTCGTGGTCGGAAACGTACGTCGTCTGTCTGTCTGTCGACGAACGACGGCGACGTTGATCATGTGCACGTTTGTGTGCTTGTTTAGTACATGGGGGGCACGTTGGCCACGGTGCCTGTCTCGACGACGTCGCCGCACGTGGACGTCGCGCAGCTGTGGACGCTGACGTTCCCGTTCGAGCACGACAAGCCCGGGCGGGTGCTCTCCCGTCAAGAGGCCGTACATCTGCACCAGGCTGTGGTCAACTCCACGCATGTGCCCGAGCGGGAGCTTCTCGTGCCTGATCTGGGCTCTGACAAGGTGTGGCGGCTCACCAGGGCAAACGACGGCCACTGGGCCATTCGGGGATGCATCGACGTGCCCGTGGGCGGTGGTCCGCGACACGTCGCGACGTACGGTGTGTGTTCCGCAAGTGGGGACGTCTGAGCGCCGAGGACTGACGCGCCGGATCTGTGACACTAGGAAATATGCTCTACGTCTTGCTCGAGCTCACCTTGGAGTTGGCGGCATACACGTTGGAGACCGGTCAGCCTCCGGTGCATTTGGCTACATTGTCCACCCTCAGAGCGTCTCCAACACCGAGCGGGATGTCGGCTGCGGAAATATTAATTCCAAAACCGAATGGCTCGTTTCCGACGGCATACATTTACACATCGAATCGAGACGATCCGCACCCGGACGGTGATACAATCGCCATCTTCTCCTTGGAAAAGGGAGAACAGCGTCCGGAGTTGGTAAACGAGGTGCGTACAGGGCTGCGGCACGCTCGTGGGATGGCGTTTGGAGGAGAGGATGACAAGTGGCTTGTCGTCGGGGGTTCTGTCGCAGGAGGGATCAAGATATACGAGCGAGTGGAAGGAGGTAGGGAACTCAGACAGGTTGCCGAACTCGACAGTGCAGTCGGAAGCCTCAAACCAACCGGTTTCGCATGGTTATAGTCTGGGTGGTAATAAAGAGAAAAGGACGATGCTAACTAAACTTATCCTATAATGCCACATTCCCGAAGTCGTGCGAGTTCCCTGGTGTCCAATCCAAGTTCGTGTACTAACACATCGTCGGTGTGTTGCCCGAGATCAGGACCAGCCCATCTCGTCCTTGCCCCAGATCCTTCCAAGACAGGAAAGACGCCCGGCATCTTGACGTTCCACCCACTCTCCGTATCACCCACCCATACATCCTCCACAGCACCACGTGCCTTGACTTGCTCGCTCTCCACGATTTCCTTGACGCCGACGACACGGCCGACAGGAATTCCTGCCTTGTTCAGCACGTCTAGGACCTCTTCAGCAGGACGTACACGCGTCCATTCTGAGATCGCGTCCTCGATTTCTGCCTGACGTACGACGCGATGCTGGTTCTGGGCGTAATCAGGACCGACGAGGTCCTCCCTTCCAATAGCGCGCATTAAACGCGCATACAGCGTGTCGCCGTTCGCTCCGATGACGATATACGTCGGTGTGGACGGCGTAGAAGGCGATGGTAGACAAGGGTACGCGTTCGTCGGAACGATTCCAGTCACGGAGGACCCAGATGGACCTCGAATCTACCAACAGGAATCGTTGAGGAACGCTGATGGAAGAAGGAAAGTGCCTGAGCCTATACCTTGCCTTTGCGATCATATTCTGGAATAATACCCTCCATCATGTTTAGCATGCTGTCATGCAGGTCAGCTAAAGGCGCCTCTGTGCAGAAAATGAGAACTGGCCTCTCCATGATACTGACGTCCACTACTTGACCACCCTTCACGCCATTTTCTTCCTTTTTTTGTCTGGAGAGAAGTGCCAGAACCTAGGTCGAGCATTCAGCGACAGCAGACTCGAACAGAAAAAGGCGGAAGCACTGACCGTACCAAAGGCGGCATGTAATCCAGCAATAGAGTCCCCTAGACTGATGTTTGGCCTCACGGGCGGTCCGGACAACCCGTTTGTCTCTGGATCCACGAGACCATTGATAAAACGAAAGCCTGACTCGGCCTCACAGACGGACGCGTATCCAGGTCTAGATGACCAAGGACCTGTCTGCCCATATCCACTCACTCGAGTAAATATAAGCGACGGATTGAGCAGGTGTAGCGCCGATGGGCCCAACCCCCACTTCTCCAGTGCTTCAAATCGGAAAAACGTATGAGCAACCTAGACTTGATCCATTTAAATCCTTACTTCCTGGCTTGAAATTCTCGATGACCACATCACTCTTGGTTGCGAGTTGTTTCACCAGGCTAGGTAAGTAAAAATAGCCAGTGTGAAACGAAGGTGCAGGCTGAGAGGGAGGAGCCACGTACGCGCGTCCCTCGTCCTGCCGGAGGTCGATTGCGACGCTTTTTTTGTTCCTTGCCAAACTCCGAAACCACGGACTGACGCCATCGAGGTCGAGCTCGCGCCAGACGCGCAAAGGGTCCCCGCCCGAGGGAGGCTCGATTTTGATGACTTCTGCGCCGAAGTGGCTGTCGAAAAACGGACGTTGGTCGGCTGCGCGCGTCGGGACCATGGATGTGGACGTACCCAAGAAGCTGCCCACAAAAGGGGCCTGCAACGAGTTGACCGAGCTCCAAGACGCGAACGCCTGCGAGGGGGAGTTGGCTAGCTTGTTCGTCTGTGGTGTTGTTGGAACCAGTGCTTGCATTTCGGGTCGCAACACTGCGTAGTCTAGCAAGCTTGTGAGTTGATGCGGAGTCGCTCGCGATGAACTCACGCTGACAATGCAACGATGTCGCCAGCTCGAGCGTGCACCCGAGTTGCCAAAATGTTGCTGGTCGCGCGTGAACTTGGGATCAGCATGGACTAGTACAAAGGGTTGACGGTTTGTTACGAGAGCCGATCAGCTGACCGGCAACTTAGTATTACATACCAAACAGACTCTAAGGTAGGATGTCAGTATAGTCAATAATGCCCGTGAAATACGGGTACGGTGTTGGGATTTAATGCCACGGTGTTACCCGTGGAGAAGACACGTGCGCAAACGCAGGCTCTTTGGCCTCAGTACAGACGCTACATAACTTCAAGGGACCTCCTCATTCTAAGTACGATGTCACTATCACCTCGAAATTCGCCTCCTGGTTTATCCTCTGACTCCATCTCCACCATATCGCTTGCTGTTCCACACTCATCGCATACACCTCAAGCCCCCCCATCGCACTTCCATCAGCCATCGAGTCTGGCAGCTTCTCAGGGTGGCCCAGGTGGGCATTTTGTGGGCAGCAATCGCAACCGAAGCGACAGGCATACGGATGCGAGCAATGTTGCTCTTTCTCAGCAAGGTGAGGGAACAGGCTTTGGTGCTGTGCCTATTCTTGGGGCTGCCCTCAAGCCTGTCTCTCCCCTCAAGAAATCTGCAAATCGCTGGGTCGCCATGAGTACTGTTCGCAAACCACGTCCCACCGAGGCATCTGAGTCTCCTGATGTTGTTGATCGTAAAGTCAGGGCACTTCTCAACCAACTCACGATGGAGAAGTTCGATTCCATCTCCGACCAGATCATTGCTTGGGCGAACAAGAGCGAGAAGGAAAAGGACGGTAGGACCTTGATCCAGGTCATTAGACTCGTATATGAAAGGGCAATAGATGAGCCTTTGCGGAGCGAGATGTATGCTCGCCTATGTCGGAAGATGACGGAGACTATCAGTCCCAAGGTTCAGGACGATGGCATCAGGAACTCCGAGGGAAAGCCCATCCCTGGTGGTCAGCTCTTCAAAAAGTATATTCTCAATCGCTGCCAGGAAGACTTTGAGCGCGGTTGCGCTACCAAGGAAGTTATGGCAGCAACAGCTGTAGCTAGCGAGGCCTCCGACGATCAAGTTGTCAAAGCTGCGAACGAGAAGAAAAGCGAACTCTATTCAGATGATTATTCGGCTCAGAAGACGAGACGACAAGGTCTTGGTCTCATCAAGTTCATTGGCGAACTCTTCAAGCTTCAAATGCTCACGGAACGTATCATGCACGAGTGTGTCAAGAAGCTTCTTGGTAACGCTGAAGAGGGAGAGATCGAGAGTTTGTGCCAGTTGTTGAAAACCGTCGGCCAATTACTTGATGTCCCCAAAGCGAGATCGCACATGGATGTGTACTTTGCGCGGATGAAGACGTTTTGCGAGAGTCCTAATGTCAGCCCTCGTACGCAATTCATGCTTCAGGTAATAACCGATTTTCGCGTGATGTATGCACCTCGTTGATTTTGCGCGGCAGGACATAGTTGAGCTCCGCGATCGCAAATGGAGGGCTCGCGGCGCTATCACTGCACCTACCACTATATCCGCAGTTCATGAAGCTGTACGTGTTCAATTTTTTTTTGTGATGCAAGTGGCTAATTAGGATCCAGGTTGAGAAGGCAGCCGCAGAAACTCAGAGCTTACAACGGATTGCTATGTCTAGAGACAGTGACGGCGCTAAAGTTTCAGTCGCTCTGTCTCAACTCGGCATCGTCAGCAAGTCCTCGTCAATAGTCATGGGTCCCAGTAGCGTCTTCACGAAAAAAGACAGCGAATGCGATTCACTTTCTCGGTCGAGCCTGAATCCCAATACGTTCTCCGTGCAGAGCCAGAATGACGAACAGACCGCTTGATTAAATCTCGGACCACTACTAGCCAACGTTCCGAATGCGTTTAGGTTTATGGCCGTGATCATACCAGCGCTCTGGGGTGCAGGTCTCAACCAAAGGCTGGGTTGGATCGCTGGCAAATTGGTGAACGGTCGCACAAGTTAAGTACCCAGGACTACACCCTCGTTTCAAAAATCATGTACTTGGATATTCATTATCTCGAGCTTTGACAAGCTAGGTACTGCCATAGGCTTACCTCGGCATAGTGCTGCATCCTCGTCGAATGCTCTGGTAGAAAGGAGTCACCATCGTGCCTGTCCTAACCACTACCTGCACAAATGTGATATGCCCAACCTGACTCTGTTTCGCACACCGATCCATAGAGTCCAGTTCGAAACCTTCCCCTAGTAACTGCAGTACCGCAGCTTTTATCAGTCGTTTTCGCACCAGTCTCTGCTGCCAGATTCCACCTTACGCTATTCTTTCCTTTCTTCAACCATGCCACTAGGCAACAACCCCCACGAAGCATTACAACCAGACTACTACGCGCTACTGCGTTTCGCAGCCACTAGGCAACGTCTAGTCGACGGCTTCCAAGTCACCCACGAGAAAGCAGCACACCACCTCGCAGAAATATGGCACACCCAGAATCTTCTCGACCGACAAGACTGGGATATCCAGCTTCAGCAAGAGATGGATGTAGCGCAGCAGGTGGTTGCGCTACGCCGGCAGGAAGAAGACGAGCGCCATCGTTTAGCTGGAGCGCAGGAGGAGCCCGATAGACAAGAGAACCGCAAACGAATTCGTAACAAGTTCCTCCCGTACAAGGTCCCGATGCCAGTCGTCATGCCCAAGTCGGCATCGCAAGTGGCCATCCGACGACTGAAGAAAGGTGACCTTGTCGAGCTCTATTTCTTCACCAACAGAGGCCTCACGGAAGCGGAGGCCTTTGTGAGGTCTGCCGACGACGACGCCACCCGCAACAGCGAAGGGAGGCCAGATTTCGTCCCTGTCACCTCGGCCAGAACAAAAGAGACCATCACCCCGGACAAAGATCTAACTTGGAATGAGATCAACGAGGCAGCCCCACGCCTCCTCCAAGCCATGAAAGACAACGGCTGGGATGACGAACGTGCAATCCCACCATCAATTCTGGATGGAGCCGCAGGCGCATGAGTACCGCCACGACCCCGACGAGTATGCCAGCCGGGCACTAATCTTCTACCAAGCTACCACCCGCCGCAAATGGCACGACATGTCGGGCACGGAAAACTCGTTCGACCTGGTCCCGATCGACCGCGCTGTGATTAAAGAGATACGAGATGATCTGCGGTATCAAGCCAGCAAGGCGGAGACAGAGAATACGCATCAGGCGAGTCAGTTCATTTTCATTCAGGATCACCCGATCTTACGGATCGTTGTGCAATTTACTCCACCTTAACTCTCTGCCACCAATCTACAAACCTACACATCTTGTGCGGCTTCGTGCTCAACCGTCAACCGTGCCCGAACCATTTCCGTATACTACCTTCACCCTACCATTCTCATATCGCGGCATTGTCCATGTCCACACCCTACCTATCGTCATGGCTTCGTGCTACCTACTGGGGTTCTTCACATCCTCACCTCGTCCCACTGGGTTCAATGCCCGACGGATAATGCCGCCTAACTTGGCTTCACGCTGTTTTTCCCTTTTCCCCACTTCGTGTATCACACCTATCTCCACTGGTCTCGAATGCATAACTGTCGCCCATCACAGATCAATGAACAAATTGCTGCCACCTTAGCAGCGCTCAACGCGGTCTTAGCCCAACATGCCAACGTCTTACCTGCTGCGTCCGCGTCCCCCTCTGCGCACACGGGACACAGACGGCAACTCAGTTCGTCGAAGCGCCCACTCCTACCATATCTAAACCAAGGGGGCCGTAGCCAGAAGCGGTCAGGGTCCTTTCATGCAGGAGACCCCTGATGAACTGCTCCTCGCCTGTGCCATCTGCCTCAGTAGAGATTCATACTCCACACCAGTCATTTTCTGTGCCGCAGAAAAAACGTGAGATGAGAAACACGACATCTATGCTAGGAAAGCCGAGCACAAACTCTACGTCAAATCCACGGGCCAACAGCTCTGCACCTCCTGGAAAAAGGATGGGGGATGCACAGTGCGCCATTCCATCACCCACTCCTGTTCTGGATGTACATAGCTGGCCGCCTTGAGGTGACGTACTGTAGGAAGTTGGAACGGCTGCCAGATAATGTCGATAATGGCTTTCGTATTCGCCAATACTTGACATATATGTACATACATGCTACTGTGCAGACTAATGCTGATACCAAGAAAGATAGAAAAAAAAGGAAAATGGCATCGTACCAAGGTCCACGGAACGATACTGCCAAGGGAACAGTGCTTCCTGATGGCCGCGGGCATGAGCGTGGAACAAAAAGGAATACGGTGTAGCGCGGCTGGATGCGTGGACAAGCCAACGGAAAAGGCATGGAAAGGAAAGATGGATGGTGTGGGTGTACCGGGTGTGAACCAGAGAAAAAAAATGGAAACGTAGAAAGGACTTGTTGCAGTATCAAGGGAATGGACCGAGGGCCCATCGTCCTGAAAGTCTCCTGAACCTGTTTCTTGAAGGTCGATGAAACCCCTCGAACAAAGAATGAGAATGGAGTCAACGTACTCGAACCGAGCCTCCGCAACCAGATTCCGAGCCTAGCCATTCGTCATGATTCACCACAGCCCACAAAGCATCGAAGTTGACCCAATTCGACCTCCGCATATTGAACGTTGCCTTGAATGTTACCCAAGATCGGTTCGAGTCTCTCGCATGAACAAAGACCGCGGTCGTGCCCAGCTTCCACGTTTGTATCTCGACGAGGCCGACGTCTTGTACGACCACGTTCAGTAGGATGTAAAGCTCGTTTTTTATTTCCATGAAAGGGCTTTTGCATTGTTCCCCAGTCGTCGACCTCGTTCACTTTCGAGCCCAAGCCCTCAACGAGGACGACAAATCGTCCATCTTGTTGCGACCTGTGTCAAATATCGCCACTCGGGCTTGCACGAACGCGTCCCGATTCTCATCGTCCACCCTGAAAAGTTTGTCGCAGGGTGATGTAAAGCCACGGCCACAAAGGACAGAAGACCAGATCTGTCAAACCAAGCCCAGGGAAGAACGCCCGTCATAGTCACCACCGCCCGCGACCTTTTTCCGCGCCCGAAATTGTGCGTGCTGGAAGAAAGGTACGATGGAGGAGGGGGGTCGTCGTGGTAAAGGGAAGAGGCGACAAAAGAGGTGACGTAAAGGACGTTTGGGATCTGGCGGTTTCTCGTAGACACGAATGGTTTTGCGGCGACATTTGCGACAAATGAGGGGGTCATCAGAGTGAAGAGACAATCAATACAAGGTCTCAGAGGCTTGTGCGAGTTCGAGGGGATAGAAACGTTGTCGAAAAGGCAACCGTCTTGGGAACGCTGGAGAGTGGATAACGCTCGTCAGGGAACATGGCATCGGTCGTTGAGCGATGAAGGGTTGACATAAATATCCAACACGACGAGCGATTGGCTCGGTCGAGGATCGGTGTCGGTACAAATGTGGATATGAACGCAGGCATGGGCTAAAACTGAAAAAATGAGTTCAAACAACGTTGAGGTAGAAAAGAACATACCAGATGACGTCCACGGTCGACCGGTGGCGAGAGACACGGAGATAAACAACTTGGGACAAACTGGCAAGAGCGAAGCGAGTGTACTTCATAGAGGGCTCAGAGTCCGGTAGGGAGCCGCGTGGCGTTTGAAATGGTGAACTCGTTTCAAGGAGTCGTAAACGAGGCCCAGATGGTCGCATCGTCAGCGTCGGTCGAGTTCAGGTCAACGAGGTCTACACAGCAATGAAAATCATGGAGAAAGAAAGATCCGCCTGAAAGGCGGTGGAAGGATGAAAAAAGAAAAAGGCACCCCAAACTTGTCACACCACCACCTATCCAAATCTCACGCATCGTTTAGTCCTTCTGCCTTCGTCTGAGCTGGGCATGCCGGTCTTGGTGATGCTTGTCATCTCAGGCTCCCTAGCGTGCGAGCTAAGGTGACATGGGCAGGGGTCGACCACCCCGCCACAATCCACCTTCCTCCATATTCGAACCATCTCTATGGCCCGGTGCGTGTTCGAATTCTTCGCAGCCTCTCCATCCTTGTCCAGCGGAGAAGCGAACAAATTTCGAATCTGGGCCACTTCGCTGCCCACTCTCTGCGGTGCGATCGTTGATGTATGCGGCACAGATCCACGTCGCAACGGTGAAAGGATCGTTCCAACGATGTCCATGACAAGATCGAGTGCCATTCGACTCGGACTGCCGTTTCTATTGCTGGGATCTCGGGTGGATGTCGACCGCTGAGCTTGGAATCTCTCCAGCACCTTTGCGAGGGCATCGATCGAGGGGGTGGTATCGTTCTTCGAACGCGAGACGATCGTCGCTGCGCCAACATTGTCGGAAACCTCAGCCCAAAGCTTCTTTGTCGGACTGATCTTGATCACGTCGTCAGCTCCACGTATGGCCACCGGGTAAGGAGGAAGTTTCCCAAGCTTGAAGGATGTTGGCCCGGGGTGCGACAGCAGAGGAGAGCATGAAATAGACTCGACGTCAGGAAGTTGAGATGCTTCCTTGAGCAGTTCCACACGGCTTGACTTCAGGGCACTGTCGAAGCCGAAACGGTGGATCGAATCACCACGAATTGTCTTCCTCGGTGCAGCCCTAGCCTCATCAACAGTTGTCCAGTTACGCGACGAGGGGCGGGAGTTCGCCGAATTGGGCCACCGCGTCCGCATTTCATCCCTAGTTGATGCAAGGGGGTGGGAATGACCAGTTGAAATCAGCTTCCTGACGACCTCTACAGTCTTGTTGCCTCTGTTGACGGTAGCAGATGAAGCCTCGACAGTCGTACGTCGCTTCGGCTGAAAACTTGTACTGAAGTCGACACTTGGCTCAGGAGTGCGGTTACGTGGAAGACAGCAGGGCCGGGGCGGGAGATCGTCCACAGCTACGACTCGCCGAGTCGACTTGACGTTAGCTATGTAGTAACCGGCATGCTTCTGGTCCTTGAATCGCTCTGAAATGATCAGTTCTTGAGCCTTGGGGGTGAGCGTATTCCTCGCGAGATCCGAAGACGTAAATCGAGATTTAGTGCCAACCGACGGAACGAACTTTCCTATCTGGCTCATCTCGGAAACATCGGTTTGTATGCCCCCCTTCAGTCGTTCTGTGACGACCAATGCACAGGCCTTCGGGACAAACGTCAGTGCTACAAGATTCATAAGTATTGTTCGGATTTTTGCCGTCACCTTGGAAGCCCTATGTAGCGTCTCTTCCTGCAACCGTTCCGCAGCGACCAAAGCTCGGGCCTTCGGGACGAATGTCTTCGCTGCGAGATCCGGGTGCGTATCTCGAAACCTAGAGATCAACGGAACGGACTTTCCTGTCTCTTGCGCACCTTCCTTCTGTCGCTCCGCGGCGACCGACACACGAGCCCTTGGGAGAAATGACATTTCTGCAAGGTCTGCAGGGATAGGTCGGGGTCTAGTGATTATGTTGTAAACCCTGGGTGGCATGTTTTCCTTCAACTGCTCCGAAGCGGCGAACGTCCGGGCCTTCGGGACAAACGTCTTCAAAATAACCTCAGGACAGTCCTGTGATGGTACTTGAGGCTTGGCCAACAAGGGAAGGAACTCCTCGGAGACCTTGAATGGCGTCGGCACTTGTGAATGGTGTTGCTCCAGTTTCCGAACGTCTGGGACAATATTTGACAAAGAACCTGATCGGAAGGTCCGTTTCATCGCCGCCAATGTGGTAGTCGAGGCGATCAAGTCCTGAAAGATGCCTTGGACATCTGACTGTGGAAAGACCCCTTCCGATGATTTAATCCTGGACGCCAAGTAGATGTTCGAGGCAGGGTCGTCACGGGTCTGCCACTGGCACCGGCCGATCGTCTGTGACTTTGAAACGATCCTGGATAAAGGACTAACTTGACGTGTCGGTGTCCTCGTCACCATCGCGGTCATCGAATCAACCTTGATCGTCTCCCTTTGCACTGGCCCCTCGAGTTGTGCCAGTCGAGGTGGGTCATGCTGTGACTCCGAGAGGCTCATGCTGGACGTTTGAGTCCCTGCATCCACCATGGTCGTCGAAACCCGCTTGAGCGTCTCCCTTGGCTGCACAAGTCCTTGTACTGGATCGAGCACGCTGCAGAGCGACATTGCCTGAGGAGAATTGTCCATTGAAAAGGCAATGGAGGTCATCTGGGCCGTTCCGTTTGACTTGATCATTTCTCCTGACGTGAGCTCTTGTGCTGGCTCAATACTAGGGCTCTCTGGAAGTGTCGATGGCGCAATAATGCTCATTTGCATCGCCGAATCCGCCTTGGTCTCCCGTCTCGGTGCAAGTACTTGAACTGGCTCGAGTATAGGACTGCGAGGTAGGCCTGAATGCGGAAGAGCGCTCGGCAGTGTGCAGGTGCAGGTTGCTTGCTTCGTCGTGGTGACTTCGATAGCTACCCTCGGCACAACTTGAACTGGGTGGGAAAATGAGCTACCAGGCGTCGGATCCGCAGGCAAGGAACTTGCTCGAGGCTTGATGGCCTTGACGGTCGTGGTCACCCCCGTCGCCGGTCTAGGGGCCCGCGCCTTGAAGACAACGGTTGGAGACAAACCAGATGTCTGTCGACCAGGGGTCAACCACCGAGGTCTAGTATTGGCAGGGTTAGACCGGGTTGACTGCGTGTCCGTCCATGGCTTGATGGGCGCCTTGGTGTTCGCGGTCGACTCGAGCACATTGCTTGGTGCCGATCCACGCGATCCTGCGTTCGGAACAGGACTCGTCCGGGTCTTGGTCAGAGCCACCTCGGTGGTCACAGTCGTCTCGCTCGTTTCCTTTGTCAGTGGTCCAGGTAGCCCCGCATTCGGGGCAACACCAGGGGGAGAAGCAGATAAAGACCTCTGCCTGTGAGGGATCAATGAAGCCCTGGTCGACGTTGGCGACCCCCCGAAAATCCGACGTTTAGTATTGATGCCGTGGACCAAAAACAACGGCTTGGGATTCACTGCCGTCTAACACATCGAGTCCAGTCACTAACGAATGTAATGGCAACGAGGAAGGAGCGACGTACAGGGCGCTGCGGTCCACCAGCATGGGTAGCCTTGTGGGACGTGACAGGGTCGGTAACGTTGGTTGCCTGTTTGAACATGGTAAACGACGAAGATGATGGCTGACATGCCTGCAGGAGAGACCATTTTATACCTTTGCGTGAGCGGCTGACTGTGGATGACAGTCTGAATGCATACGCGATCGACACTAAGTATTTGGATTTGGCCTCCGGACATGATCTGTGGTCTGGCATCCTGAGAATAAGTAAGGGAGTAGTCTTGTGCGAAACGAAGAGGAACCACTTACGCGTGTCCTTGTCCTGCCGGAGGTCGATTGCGACGCTCTTTTCATTACATGCTAGACTCCGAAACCACGAGCTGATACCGTCGAGATCAAGCTCTCGCCTGACATGCAATGGATCCTGCCCAAACTTGGTGCCTCGATTTTGTTGGTCTCTCTGCACCGAGATGGCTGTCGAAAACGGCAGTCAGGAAAACATCTGTGGGCTGCAGCCATGGACATGGACTTTGGCCAGGTGCGTGTTGGGACCATCATATCTGAGAAGCTGTTCACAAAAGAGGCCTGCAATAAATTGACCGAGCTCCAGGACGCGAACGCCGGATGGGGAATTGACTAGCTTGTTCGTATGTAGCATTGTTGGCACTTGCGCGTTGATATCTATGATGGACGTAGTGTAATGGGTTTGTACTTTGTTGCTCGTAATGAATTATTGGGGTGCGTGGCTCACCTTGCCGGCAGTAGGGTGGGCGATCTCACTCGTGTACTGCACGAGGTCGAGAAGATCGGGCCCCATGATGCGTCTTTTCTCCTTCCTCCTCTATGTCGCCCCAACAAACCTCGCACGGGCTACCGCCCATACTAAGTTGTTCTACCCCGCCAACCTTGCCGATCCTGCCAACATCGTCGACTACGACCATTGCATCGGTTGGACTTGAGAGTAGAAGGTCCAGAAAAAAGAGGACGCAGCAGGCACAACTAGAGCAAGAAAAAGAGAAGGCCACAGAACAAGAGGAAGAAAGAAAACGAACGAACAAAGAGGAGGAAACCAGACTAGAACCAGATGGTATTGCTCCCATCGATCTGTCGACGTCCACTATAGTAACTCGTGGTGGTTCAGGCCACCACAAACAAACCATGAACGTACCCGCACCTATTCTCTCCTCATTGATAACGGCAAGATACATCGAGAAACTTCAGGACATCGAGTACCCTGAAGGAATCAATCGCCCGGATAGCAACAGTTTGAACAAGAGCGCCAAGTTCAGGTATTTACGACAGTTTAACACCGTTTATCTCTTTTTTCTCAACGTGTTACAGGTACGACCGCGACTTTCTCCTGCAATTTATGCATGTCTGCAAGGGGAAGCCACCTGGCCTTCCACCATTGGACATCCTGGGCATTGAGCCATCCGGTCAATCAGCGTCCAGCATGACCTATGGTGGCACAAGGCGCCGTCGCCAGTCAGCGCCAATTGCTCGTAAGAGTCAAGTTCAACTCGGACTTTCTGGTGACTTCGGTGCAAAACCAGGTGCTGTTCCTAGTCCTGAGCGGCGGCAACAAGAAGCTCTGAAGCCCGAGCAGGCCCAGTTGCGGGTCGAGGGAATTCAGGTCATTGTCGAATCGCCTATCGAAGAATCCGGGGAGCCGGAGGGAGGAAAGGATGTCGAGAGCGGAGAAACACAGGAACCTCAGGTCAATCGTGATTCTACAATGAAGCCCCCGAAGGGTTTGAAGGACGCTTTGCCGATAGATACGTCATCCATCCCCCCGCCACTGGAGATCCCCAGACGGCGCCCCGGTCCTATTGACATAAATGCGGCAAAGAGGGATATGTCTGCCCTCCCTCTCTCTGCGCTGGTGACGGCAAGAAAAATAGAGAGGCTCCAGGACATTGAATATCCTGAGGGTGTTAAAAGTCCAAGAAGGGACCTCAACAAGGATGCCAAGGACGGCAAGTTCAGGTACTTAAGTACTTTCAGTGCACTTCTTTCTTGATTTGTTCATCTTCATGCAGGTACGACCGTGACTTCCTTATGCAATTTATGCAGCTCTGCAAGGAAAAGCCTCCAAACCTTCCGCCGTTGGACATCCTGGGTATTGAGCCAGTCGATCAGACAGCGTTTAATATGGCTCGTGGT